>JBBKCR010099616.1:0-24111 GCA_037577295.1 Ladigesia roloffi | reverse complement strand
AGAAGGATGCTAGTAAAACTGTCATCCATTATGGATAACTCCTCCCACCCTATGCACCACACTGTTGAGGCTCTGAGAAGCTCCTTCAGCACAAGACTGTTACACCCACAGTGCAAGAAGGAGCGTTTCCGTCCTTCATTTCTCCCCACAGCCATAAGACTTTACAATACATCACTGTAATGACATATACATGTTTGTGTATATTGCTCATTTGCTGTTGTGCAGTATTCAAACCATGTGCAACCTTCTAAGATTGTCCACTTACATACTCACACACACATGTGTTTGTGTATATTGCCTGTTCTGCTGCTGTGCAGTATTTATTGGGTCATGTGCAATTCTTGTTGACTATCCACCCTCCCCCACTTAACTTGCACTGTGTATATATTCTGTTTACCCATATCTTTATTCATTTTTATAGAGCGAGAAATTGTTTGTTTTAATATTGATCTTTGTTTTGTTCTTATATTTTAACTTATGTCCCTACGGACCCTGTTAAACTGTCTTTCTCACTACTGCTACTGTTTCAAAGAAATTTCCCCATTGTGGGATTAATAAAGTTAATCTTATCTTATCTTATCTTACCACTGTCTCCACTCAATAACTATAAGCCTCCCTACCATCTACCCATTAGCATTATCACTTTAATTCAAACCCAGCCTTATCTATCTTCCTACCCCTTATGCAAAAGTCTCACTACTGTCTTTAACCCATACCCATCAATGTCCTCACCACACATTTACAGCATTTAGCACACGGTTTTGTCCAAAGCAACTTCAATTCCCAAACTACAGGGGGCAGTCTCCTTGGAGCAACTGAGTGTTAAGAATCTTGCTCAGAAACCCAGTATTCTGAAGGTAGGATTCTAACCCATACATAACCTCTTGGTCCAGAGGCAGGTATCCTATACACTGAGCTACCACTACCCCACGTGTCACTGTCCCTACCCCATGGCCTGCTCCAAAAAATGTATCAGGAAAAGAAATTAAAATGTGATTAAACAAGTTAAGCCTTGTCACTTCCCTTAATCTGTACCCATTATATTTATCACTGCTCCTAAACTATACGCATCACTGTCCTCCCCCCATACCATATATATCACTGTCCCTATCCCATGCCTGCCTTAAACAAGCTAACAATACAACAAATTAGGGTTGGGAAAAGGAAACGTTTCAAGTTTCAAGAGGTTTCAAAAAGATACATGAGGTTTCAAGTGGTTTCAAGAGCCCTGGAATGCATGAGTATTTTACATAAATTACGTACGTGTATTCAATAAACTAATGACTGCCAAAGAGATAGAATCCTACTCAATCTTCAGCTCTCAGAAATTTAAAAGCCCATTGATGTAACCCAATTAATACATTGCTCTTGCTACCAGTTTTATTGCAAAAGAGATCATTTGGCTTTGCAAACATGAGTGGTGATTAAGAAATAAAGGTGATTCATATTCAGACTGTCAAAATATAATAAAACATGCAAGACAAGTATTTAGACACCATTAAGTGATCATTATCATTTCCAAAATTTTAAGAGACATTGTGATACAATTCCTGTTGAAAGTTCATCAGCATTCATATTATCACCATGGGAATATTTTTGCCCCCACTCTCTCATCATCTGTGGTGTTACTGTCGTCCCTATTCCCAGTGTAGCTCTCTTTTTAGGGTAAAAATACCTTAATGTTGTCTGTAACTTTCTAACACATCCTTGCAATGATGTAGACTTAGAAAGCTGTTGAATGTAAGATAAACATTCACCCCTGTGATGTTTCATGCTTTCTTGTTTCATGCAAGTATATTTAGGTTACAAATACACACTTAACATCATCCTATCTCAACATTTATGCTAGGACTGTCAATATCGCTTAGAATTATGGGTAATCCACTGATTATTTTGACAATTGATGATTTTGTCAAGCAAAAATGATTTGCAATCAAATGTAAAAAGAAGCAATATAATTAAAAATGGGTTTAAATGAAAAATGACAACCATTCCAAAATATATGACTGGAAAATAAACAAGGAATCCTTTAAAAGACTTAATTAAAACACAAAAAAATACTGTGGTACAAATTGCATACAAAAGGTGCGACCCATTAGGTTCTGATTACTGTAGGAGAGACCAGGGTCAGAATTTAAAATAGACATTATCATCATGCAAAATACCAAATACTCACTGCAGATTCATATAAAAATCCTAAAAAGTTATGTAAAAAGCCAAAGACATGTAAATTATTTCTTGTAGCTCCAAGAGTCTACTGATGTGAGGCTGCACCACAAGGCATCCTTCCAGAAAAGTAATTGATGATCAGCCTGTCTGACGACTGAGCAGTCAATTATAACTGCCTTCATGCAAAAAGCCCCATTCTGAGCTCAGGCCTGTGCAAGAGAGATTTCACACAATGACAGGCAGGCAACCCTGGAGCTTTCACGATTAAACTCAGGCAATTCATAGACCTCTCAGCTTTATCTGCACCATATTCAGCCACCATATTTCGCTTCTAGCACCCCAGCATCATAAATGTGCTCTTCTAGTGGGAATGAACTCACTTGTACAATTCTAAGGTCTCTACGTTGTTTTCTGTGAGGAGGATAGATATCAAAACTATTAAAAAGATCCTTAATCTGGAGATACAGTATGTGTATCAGAAATATCAGGAATGAATATGAATTGATAGACACTTTGGAATAAGACTTTTTTTTAAATAAATAGAGCCACATCATGTATTCGTCTGGGTCAAATCCAGTTAAAAGTGGTCCACCGGGTCTATTATACTAAAGCCAGACTTTCTAAAATATACCCCAATGTAGTTGAATAGTGTGACAGGTGCCATTTAGGCAAAGCTGACTTTGTACACATGTCCTGGTCTTGTTTCAAACTGGATAATTTTTGGACATTTTTATTTAAAACTCTAAACTCAGCATTTGAACTGGACGTAAAACCTTTTGCGGAAATAGCATCATTTGGAATATCAGCAGACAAGATAATATTGTCAAACGACGCTCAGAATGCTTTTTCCTTTGCCTCTCTCCTTGCTAGAAGAAGAATATTGCTAGAGTGGAGGTCTCATCAGCCACCTCGACCATCAGCATGGTTGTCTGATTTAATACGTTTTTTGAAACTGGAGAAAATTAAATTTTTCATTAGAGGATCAAATGTAAAATTTACTAAATACTCTTCCCTCAGATGAGTGAGTTAATTGTAAAGAATTCTAAAACCCAAGATAATTTTATTCAGAAATGCTTACAAACAATACTACAAACCTTGAATGTCGATATTTTGTTTTGTGTTTTAATTTTATTTACATATTTATTCTTTAATGTACCTTTTTATTATAATTTTTTTTTATTATTATTATTATTATTATTTACATTGACAGTGCCCCTATTGTTGCTGCTGTTATTATTCAATGACTTGTATGACGTTTAATATATACAAAAGAAACTTGGGAAAAAAATTTATATCAGGAACAAGTATGTAAATGTATTAGCCAAAATGTATTATTAAAGAACACAGTTGACCCCTATCAATGCAAATGCTATGGTAGTTTCTATCACTGTATTTAACAGGCACCATGTTGCATTTTTGTTGCCGTAGTTTCTGAGCAAGCAAAGGCATATTATAAGAATAGAATTACGATAGCTAATTGTCTTAACGTTGTCATTGTGCACAATAATGACTTTTTCATCAAAACAATTACCAATTCATTAGTTACCAGCTGTTTTAAGTAGTTTTATGTCGTTTTCACTTAGTTTTACATTAGAGACTAGTCTATTCAAAGTTTTATTAGCATCGCAAGACTTTCGATTTAGCTTGCCACAAAAACCCAGAACTTTTAATATTTTTATTATTATTTTTCAAAAAGAATAATGAATATTTATTAAAATAATAAATGCTGATTTTTTCGTGACAGTAGTTTTTAGGTAGCCACACATTATGCTATTTTCTACATTACATTTGAATTCTGCTTTGGTCATACTTACTGTGTGAGGTCTCTCTTTAAAAACCATTCAAAATTATTTTAGATTTTAGAACCACGAGAAATATCAAGTTGCATCATGTGTGTACGCAGCTATTTCACAGGCTACTTTCACCCAGAGACGTTGAAAACCCCACCCCCTCTACCTCCATTACTACAGGACATGAGCTAGTAATTATGTCATGTCTGAAATAATTACTAGCACTGGAACATTATGTAATATCCTTTCTTTATCCACCAGGCACGGTCACGATATACTGCCACATTATTCACTGGTGGATCAATAAAAAAACTTTTCAGTGATTATCTCCAACAGAAGGACCTGGCTCAGCCTTCCTACAAAGATAATTACAACATTGCTGAAGGTGGAATGCGGTAGGGGTTCTTATGGATACAGTGTTTGAACATACCCTCACTCACGGTGAAACACAATTACACTAATTACTGGTTAGCAAGTCACGCCACCAAAGAAAAAGTGCTAGCACCAGCACGATGGTAGTTTTGTGACACTTTCTAACAGCCCACACATTCAGCTGCCATTCAAACCATGATACGCTGGTTATAGATGTGAGACGATATACAGAAAACCAGTTTTTGGTGAAATAATAGTCGTTTTATTGTTGTCGTAAATGGTTGATTTGCATGTGCATAAAAAACATAGTCATCATACTTTGTTCTTCATTGAACTGCAAATTATTTTCTTTCATTTGCATGCTAAAAGGATTTAACACAGATCCTTTTCTGGTGCAAATACAGTATCATCCACCGGCCCTTTTTTGCGGTCCCTGTAACCGAGTTTACCCATGGCAACAACACATAAGGCTATTGTCTCCTATTAAACTGCAGAATTGCACCAGCCTTTTTATCTAGTGAACTGTCACACATTTTTCCAAAAATAAAAGCACAGTAAAAAGCTTTCATCAAGTGTGACTACCATCACTGAAGACACAAGTGGTGTACATCTCCCAGCCTAATACGATCTTATTAGAATCTAAGGCTGATTTAAATTTTAATTTCACTTCCACCCTGAATAACAGCATAAGTATGAACACAAAGCACCATTTCCTTCCATTGCATTCACCTAATTAAATGGCCTTTCGGATTTGTTTTTCAAAACAATCTAAATTGTTTATTAATTTCTATCTAGGACCAACTATCCTGTATTATTTCATTAGTTATTACTGGCTTCATGCATGATATAACTGGAGCCTAAGTTAAAATAAAAAAAAATTAAATAAAAAGGTAATTCTCATAATTAACAGTGCCAAATACATTGAGCTTTAGACTCCATTGAATCATGAGTTCCTTGTAAGGGACTTATTTTGATGTCTGAGGAAATGTCTTGCCCTGTATCCAGTTCTAAAGAGGGCCAAGAAAGAGTTCTCCACAGAGGAGCAAAGAAAGACTATCTGTAATGCAGTCAGACAGTCTGGGAAGCTGGAGTCCAAATCCAATAGCCCAGGGACAAAGTGAAAGACAAGAAAAAAGTCAAAGTGAACTGAAGCAGACGTAAATTAGAGCCCTTGTCGCTGCCAGTTTTGAAAATAAAACAGGTTGAGAGTTCTTGCCTTCAAACACAGAACATACAGAACTCATCAACATCCCTACAGTTCTAAAGGAAACTAACCTGCAGAGTCACCCGCATCACCCAATCGCTGTTTGGAATGTCAGAGCATCACTGTAGTGAAAGATTCAATTAAAGAGTCAATGAGCACGGAGAAACAAGTACAGAGGTGTCCAATAAATTACAAAGAGAACACAACAGCTAGACATATATCAAACAAACACAAAAATCAACAAGGAAAATATGATCATGTTAACCAATATTGCATGAGATTGGCATATTTGTAGCAATGAATCTTTGAGAATATATCAAACTCTGTATTTATTGATTTTGGAAGGGTGTACAATTATATATATTTGTCTGTGTTTGTATGCAATGTCATTGTCTAAAGGTCAAGTATCCCCACACTTGTGTCCATATAGTGTATTTAATATGAGAACTGAATTACTCCTTTAGAACATCAACAGGTTTTCAAAATCTGTAAAGTGGCCTGGTTTCACATCTTGTAAAAATTTGTGTTGGCATCAGTATCTGCAAAAATGTCCATGAGACGCATTTGTGATTCAACATCAGTATGTTTTTAACTTTAGTATTGCGTTTGCTACAAAACTCTAACTGCGTCGCTCCTACATTGTAAAGCTTACAGGATAATATGAACCAGATGAGAAACTGTTACTAAAGCATTGGGGGGGGGGGTCAATAAATAGCCACATCTAACCCAATATTGACTGAATTGTTGTGACTGGGACTACATGCGGAATAAGTATAAAGTCACAGGTTCAGAGACTGCCAGAAATCTACATCATTCTGTGTAGAGATTTTAAAGTGGATAACTTGATTTGCAGCATAAATTAAGGTCTAATATCCTCATTCTGTTATGCTTCAGAAGACTAGATGGTCAAACAGATGGTGGCCAATCACACAACAACACACATGTGAAGACTGCTTTATGACACAGAACACAAACGTAGTAAATGTTTTAATCACTGATTCTATTTTTGTATAGAGCTATAAAAACGAATCCTCGTCACACAGTGTTTCAGAATATTTACACTATTTCATGTCACATAATTAAAATCGCTTCATTACTGCAAGAATAGCCCTTTTAAATGTCAGTAAGGCTGGCAGTGTGGTTTATAAATGAGATAATCCCATGTCTGAGTACATTATATAGGGGCTGTTAATCAGACCACACATGTTTATGAACAGTTTTTAGCCTGGGGTCATGTATAGATCATCAATAATTACCAACAATGACCATGAAATCAATAAATGTAAATGATTGATTCTTTTTCTTTCTGTTTAGAAAGCATTCTGCACAAAGAGCCAGGTTGTGAAACTCGAGGCATTGATTTGTTTTGTTTACACACACAGCAGGAAGTCACCGTTGAGTGACTGTGGCTAAGTAGCCTCAATTGGGAAAACCATCACTACCATTATTTCAATGTTAAGACTTTACACACTTGGTCCCCCAGCACAACTCCAACCCACATCCCCCAAACCACGCACACACACACACACATTCATGACTGTTCCTTTAAAAACACCTGCAGTCATAAATACTGAAAACATCACTGTATTTCAGTATTTATTAAAAATTTTGTCTCACTATTAAAATATAGCTATTAAATATCAGCTAAGAAATTCCTTGGGTGCATGTGAGCCAAAGTAAAAGAGGAAGAACCAAGCTGTCATGAGCGATATCAAAACTTCATGCTCTTTATGTGTGTCTTTGCAATCTACTATAAGCAGCTGATCATCGAGGGACTGTGTAAAGCAGTAGGGTGGTGGGTGGCGGAGACACTGTGGTTTAACACTCTGCACATGAGAGGAAGCATGACCCAGATAGACTAAAAAAAGGCCTGTGGCATGTGGCTCTTAAAACATCTTCATTCATGTTTAGCTTAATTTTTGGTTATACAACAAGCTTGATTAAATAATTATTTAAAATGGCAAACTTCAAAGAAGTTGTACTTTGCTCCTGAGCTAAGAACTGTTATGTGGCTTTCCTTATGCTCCTACACAAAAGGGCCTTAACTTCAAATACACCCAACAGATCTTAGGTCATACTTCCAAGCATCATTAGCATTATAATACTTGAAAGAATACATGTATATTGTAGCTCATTAGCTTATAGATTACGTCTCTAACATCGCTAATGCAAGCTATTATTCGGGATGCACTGTTTATAATCTTCAATATTGCTCTTCGCAATACCCATAATGCAAAAGTATTCCATAGTGTATGCAAATGACGCTTAAACTAATGAATGCACCAATATAAAGTATGAACTCCTGAGACTGTCAAGACAACCACTGTACAGTGAGAAGTTTGCCATGTGGATAAAGTGTTTTGTAAGCTAAACAAAGGCCAAATATCCTTATATTGCTTGAAATTATACTGTCGGCTCGTCTAGTCAAACAGATGGTGACACAGGCTAATCATAACATATGTGACTTCTGGGAAAACTCTGCAATCCAAAGCAAGAATCTGAATATATTTATGAATGTGAGTTCATTCCAGCTTTGAATCAGTGATCTGAGTTCCTACCAACAGAGATGCAAGTGTGTCATTCCACCAGAGAAGTAAAGAACTTCAAAGGAGGTCCCTGGAGGTGGGACAAAACCAGGCCACATGGTGGCTGGATAAAGGCACTTAAGTGCTCCTGAGTGACATTAAAATTAAAAATATGATGCATTTTCAGTCTTTAAACGTAATGCTAACTTCTGCTGGATTTGCAGTAAGCAATTTAAAAAACCCAGCCTATAAATTACTATCCAGAGAAGCTGCAGAGAGATACGCTTCCATAAAAAGGTTTCGATGTTTCTGTCAGTACAATACAATGTATTTCCAAGGTGGAGAATGAAAACACTTTCAATTACATTACACAATGTAAAAGGCGGGTGGTGTTAATGGACATGTCAATTTATAGGGTTTTTTGTTTGTTTAGAGTAACGTTTGGAGAACAGAATTTGTTTCCACAATGTAGTTCTGAAAAAGCGCTAAATCATTTAAATTGCGCAACACTAATTCTGCTTTTTGTGTAGCTCATTGGCTGCAGTTACACAGATGAAAAAATGTCAAAACACAGAATAAAAGGCAGATGGTGGTTGCTTGACAAAGCCCTTGCTATAAATGTAATCAGCAAAAAAAAGAAAGGGGTGCCAGTAAGAACACAGTCAGGCAGAGACAGAATCTATTACGTACTGACGGACACCTTCATGCTGCACTATAATAAACATCTGATGACAGCAGCATCCATTTTCACTTGTGACCTTGCATCCTCAACACTGCTCTTTAGAGGCTTTGGCTCAGTCTATATGTGACAGTAGTGAAAGAATTTTTTACCTATGAATGCATGATACACTGCATATGAAACCAGCCCTCCCTCTCTCTTGGGTGGTGAATTTTTAAAGCATCAACACAGAAGCAGAGACAGTTGTATCTATTACATAAGTGCTATGGAGAGCAGCATAAGTGAAGCAGGAAGACAGAGAGAGTAAGAGAGAGAGAGAGAGAGTGAGAGAGAAGGAAATGGGAGTGGGTTTGGTTTAATTATGGATTGAGCTAAAGGGCTGACTTGACCACTCATTTCACATGATGAAAGCTATTCAACAGTACATATATGGGACACATGAATTAAAACATGCAAAGAAAATGTTCAGGATTTCTCAGAAAAAAGGAGCTTTTAGAGTTATTCTTTCTAGTGGTGTTGCCTGTCTGATTTTCGGTGAAAAAGAAACACGCTGCTTTGGAATGTCCTTATATGTGAAGGATATATGGTCATTTAATTTCAGTATGTGACTTGTAGGGCAAAACACCCAAGACAGGTCACCAGTCTATCACAAGGAGGACTCATTCATTCACACCCAGAGGTAATTCATCTCCAATTCACCTGACATGCATGCCTTTGGACTGTGGGAGGAAACCGGAGTACCTGCTAGAAACAAACACAGACAATAGAAGTTTCACATGCCGACTTCAAGCAGAAGGGATTTGCAGCCGACTTGGCCAGGCATAGATTCCAGCACCTTTTTGCTGTAATTATAACATATTTCAAAATTTAAACTATCCTGAAAATATATAACTGCTGCATTCTTTCAAACTATAAATCCAACTTAAGATGTAAAGTGGCCCCTCTATAGTACAGGGATGGCTGGGGAGTGTGAAACAGCAGGCCTGGGATTCGACCCACAAACTTCAGATCACACAGGCCTAACCACCAGGCTACCAGATGCTGTATAACATGCTGTTTTGTTTCAGTGTTTCATGACTAGTGTATTAGCTTTTAGCTTGCCTCTACAGGATCAATCTTGTTTACTGTTTAAGTGCTGAATTGGTCAGTGATGAATGGAACTCCAAGTAGGCAGTCAAAAGTCTTGCATATTAAGCATCTTAATTCACATATTATGGCACACATTATTTTTCATATATCTGAAATGTTATGGAACTGGAACACCATCATATCAAATCAAACTATGAGATATTACATCCCTTCCTTACACAGTAAGTTGCCTGAAAGTTTATATAAACAGAAGAGCTGTTTGACCACTGTCCTTTTGACACAATGCACAATTTATATTCATAATATAATTATCAATTATTAATTAAATCTATCAGCTTCTTCAATAATGTCTAATTGCAAAAACACTCGAAGAATATTAAGTGTCACACGTACAAGCATATGGACTTTGAAGAAAATTGCTGTATTCTCTTTCTCTTGAATTACTATGCTAACCTAAAATACTACATGATCATGCAAACAATTTTTTGCCCTGTTTTCCTGGAAATGTGTAATGTTCAGCTGAGTCACTGTACGAGAGAATATTTTCATCTTCCATTTCCACTGTCTATAATTTAATAAGGAGAAAATATGTTTTGATGGCTGTTCTCATATGTTCGCAATAACCTGTATAGGAGCTTGAAAGCATTAGCTACTTTATTACCAGGGAGTCAGAGCACCAATAATCCAGTCTCCTGTGATTTTAGTTGCGGGGGTGAACTTATTTATAATGGATTATAAAGATATTGCATACATGTATTCACTCATATGACCTGTGGGCATCGTAATGATCAAAGGGGAACCTTTAAGTTCTTTTTTAAGTTTCATAAAGGCTTTTTATGATCCTAAGGCTTCTAAATTCTTTAATAAAGACCTTTACAAGGCCAAATGCAATAATGCAAGCTACACACACACACAAGGTCTCTTCATTTAATGAAGATAAAGACTTGGAGTTTACACCTTCAGTGGTGATCACCACTAAGGCTACAGGGGCTAAAAGGCTGACAGAAACTTCCTTTAAAACACAGCAAGACAGTCATGTCAGAGATTGCTAATTGAAGGGTCTAATTTCCCCAAAAGCATAAGCAGAAAAAACACTTTGCAGAATGATTTCAGCTTGCACTCTTTGTTGACACTAAAATGAGATGATTCTTATATTAACTCATCTTAAAATCAACCAGTATACGAAATGGCAGAAAAAAAAGATGTGTAATTTGTTTTGTATGTTACACAACTAAACCCATAATTCCATAACCGGGGGAGTAAGATGTGCTGTGGTAAGAAGCCATTTGGACCTTTGCCAGCTGTATTTTTCCATTCCCGCATGGCAGTAACCACATCAATGTGGCTTTAGCACCACATACACACCACAAACACTCTCAAACTGAAGAGAAGGTGTGAAGCTACTTGTTTCAGCTGCTTTCAACCTATAAATCTCACTGTTCTCTACTCATCCTATTTCAGTGAAGGCCTCAGACTGGGGAGAAGATATGAAGATCTTGAATTAACAGTGATATTACTACTCAGAAGTGTGGTACTGATAAGCTCGGAGAAGCCACCTAATCAAACTCTCCCGTGGTCGATCTGCTGTGAAGTGTCAATTTCTAAGCCTTATGGACAAACAACTATGGACAAACAAAGATCTATGGTCAAAACACTCAAACTGTTTGACATATTACAGCGTTTCTCAAACTTTTTAGTCCTGGGGACATTATTGTTTTCTTTTTATTTTTACAATTGTCTGTATATATATATTTTTGGGCTGGGAATTTAACGTGTTAATTAGATTAATTAATCACAGAAAAAAATACTGCGTTAATAGTTTTAACGCAATTATTTCTTTAAGCCCTGCCACTAGTTGGCAGACATGCGGTACTTCAATTAAAGACAAAAATACATCATCTTCCGAAATCACTGCCGCGTGAGCAGCGCAGTTCAGTTCACAGCGTGTAAGAAAGCGTGTGAGATAAAAAAAAAACGCCAAAATGGATAATAAACAGTTGTCCAATGATGTCTATTTTTTGCCGATTCTGACTCTGAAGGGGAATATTTTCCTTTTGGAAAAGACGTTCGCGCCTCTCCCGGCTCAACTTTGGAGCGCAGCTGCGCGGCCGTGCGAGGCGAAAGTGAACACAAATCACAAACATATGTTTATTTCAACACTTTGCTCATCGGGAAAGTGTGTGGCGGTGGTGAATTGCAGTGTAGGAGAGGTATTGATCAAGCTAGAGGCAGCAGGATAGAGAGAGGGAGAAAATTGGGCTGGAATTAGCCATAGCATTTAGCTTTCTCCATCCTGACCTCCAGAGAGGCGGAGTCTCAGAGCTGTGGCCGGAGTGTGTGTGTGTGAGAGTGCTGGTAGCTTATCAAAACTTACAACTGTCATATACTGTAACCTAATTCATAGGTTTGGTCCAGTCAGTGACAAAAATGCCATGAACATTGTAGCCTAAGCTGTACGCTTGTATTCAATAATAAATGGTAAAAAACTGCTTCTTGTTTTTTGCTTAATGCTTTTTTAAACTACCCTTTTGAACATTGCCAAATGGTGCTGAACGTGCAGACTGGCTTTAAATCTAACTTAAATTACAGGTCTAGTCATCCTCAGGGACTATTTGGCAACCAAACATTTTAATCAACATTTAAATGTGATGGGTGAGCCTGCTTTCTTGCCACTAACTGGTCGAAAACTGCCAGTTAGAGCTTAGATCAGGTCCAAAAAATTAACCCGACCTGAGCCGGGCTGACTCGGGCCGAGTTCATGTTCGAGCAGAGAATCTAAGCTCTACTCTCTACAAAGGGAACTATTTGGGGGACGCCTCCGAGATAAAGAATTCAAACTCGCTTGCTTTGAACACATCATGACTTATTGATAGCTCTCTTAACGTGTGTGTGTTCGTGAAAAGTTTGGAGTAAAAGAGACAAGAGCAGAAACGCTGAACATTGGGGCGGACCGTAAAGTCGAGGGGGCAGGCGGAGTGACTGCAGCGCTCATATCACAGCTGGATCTTAATTAATTTTGATTGGTGCAGAAGAGGCTCCGCGGACCGGCAGCAATGCTCTCACGGACCAGCGCCGGTCAGTGGTCCATAGTTTGACAAACGCTAACATAGTTCAGTACTACAAAATAAATAAACAAATCATATGCATAGACAGAGATATGACCACTTGACCCATAAACTTCCTCCCAGACTCATTAAACCTGTACAAACTTTTTAATTATACCTTATGATTAACACTACAACTACGTACTAACATCCACTGCTGGTTGTTACTCATGTTTATTTCTTAAGCATCTTAAGAAAGAAGTGTAAAAACTCTCAGTGCACTAAAACTCCAGGAAAACTCCATTGCCAAGACATTTATATAAGGTGGCTTCATAAAAAAAGTAAAACCCAATTAACTAGAAAGTAGAAACTAGATAGCAGCCATCAGCAAAAGTAGAAAGTTGAAACTAGAAAGTAGCCATCAGCAAAATGTACCATAGTGCATTGTTTACTACACAAACCCTGCCACCTGTTAGCTGCAGCTCTTTTTGTTAAGTAAGCTTACCTGTGTGAATGCTGATTTTATTCACTGTAGTTTATTATTAACAAAATAACTACAATGTTTACTAGCATCAGCCGTTGGATGCTAAACATGTTAATTGATGCATCTAAATAGCAAGATCTGTAAAACACTTTGAACAAAGCCAACCCAATAACCTAGAGAAGGTCTTAGCAAACTGTACTGTCCTGTAGTGCATTGTTTACATTTCAAACCCCATCACCTGTTATCTTCAGCTCATTTTATTAAGTAAGCGTACCTGTGTGTTTAGATTTCGCAGGGCTCAACAGTAAAAACTGTGTGCTTAAACTCCAGACAAATACACTCCTACAGCAAAGACATCCAAATAAACTAGAAAGCTACCAGCATGCTATACTGTACTGTACTATACTGTTCTGTTTTCATTACAAACTGCTGCTATCTGTTAGCTGCAGTTCATAATGTAAGTAAGCTTGCCTGTCCGTATTTAGTCTTTAACATCATGGTTCACAGTATATAAATACCTAAACTAACTCTAATAATTACGTTACAGTAGTTTTATAATAGTGTAATAGCAGTGTCATAGTAGTGTTATGCTGGTGGTGCAGTATTATAGGGACATGTTTATGATGCTATGTTGAATTAGAAACACCATAAATGAGCAGCCGCTCAGCCAAAGAAGATCAGTTTCCCCGCGTTTGTGAAAGTGGAACGGTCACCTTCACTCACTCACCGAGTCACTGACGTTTTTTCCCAGTTCGTCCTCACTGGACGCTGCAGACTCCACCACTAGTTTCTCGAAGCACGCCGAGCCGAGGGACGAGCTCTTTTGCTGCTGGGACAGAGCCAGGTGGGCTACTGTGAGCTGAGGGCTGCCGTGAGCTGACACCGGGAGCTCGGGCTTTTTGGCCGCGGCCCCACCGCCCGGTCCGGGGCTCGAGCTCGGCTCCACTTTGGCCAGCAGAGAGGCCGGAAGAGAGGCGCTCAGATTGGGCTGAGAGGAGGAGAAGACCCGGTCCAGAGCCTGTTTCTTTTTCTTCTTGAACATCCACAGCCCCGTCTCCTTCTTGCTCCCGCCGGCGTCCGTCCCGCGTCTCTCCGAACCAAGCTTGGGGCTCAGGAACGGCTTGGTCTTCTCCTGGAAATTCCTCCACATCCTCCTCTGGTAGGACGGATGAGCCTCTTGTCCTTTAGCAGCTCCTCCACTGCTGCTGCTGCTGTCATCCTTGGGTTTCTCCTCCATAGTGCCCGAGCAGCAACCCGCCAGTCTGCAGCTGCTGACACACACACACAGGCACACGCACACACACACACACACTCACAAGCACTGGGGATATCCGAGGACCTTCTCACCAGATCCCTTTCAGTGATTAAAAAAGGCACCTGCTTGGCTAAAACATGAGCCTTAAAACCCCATGAGCGCGTAAAAGGAGAAAAGGACTGCAACGTGGAACACGGCACTTACGAAAGGGAGCATACACGCACACGCGTGTCACACTAAATGCGGCGTGTGCACAGGATAATGAAATGTTAAAGAGTGTCACCAGGCACCGAGAGCTCCTCTTTTAGTACATTCCTGGTGAGGCTCTGGGTTACGGGGCGCTCCCAATTTACGCAAGGTGAATGGACTCCTGCAGAAATGCGTTCCTCTCCATTACCGTCCTAATTCCCAGTCTCATACTTGAGCTCGTGCTCATCCTCGAGCTCTTCCTTCGTCCACCCAAGAGTTTCAGCTGCCAAGCGAGAAGAGGAAAAGTTTAAGTGCACGTTTATGGCACCGTGATGCGCCACCTGCCGGCCGACATGCGTGTCATCATCTGGTGAAAGTTCTTGAGCAAATAATGAGTAGCTACAAGGTGGAACAGAGGTTGTGTGTGTTTGTGTGTTTTCTTTCATTTATTGGAACAAAGATGGAACCAGTGGAAACATATTATAAAATAAGTTTATAAATGTAATGTAAATTTAGAAAAGATACCTATCCAGTTTTTTGGTAACAATTTTTGTTACGAAAGTTGTGGTTGGGACTGACCTTAGGCCTAATATATAGATATACAAGACTGTCAACACAAAAAAGACAGTAGTCTGACTTAATGAAAGATATTAAGTTATTCTCTTTGCTTAACACCAAAAACACAATTAACTGAAGTTATTATTGAAGACACGGGCCAGTGTCTGGTGGAAATTTTCTTTGTACTAAACACAGAAAAATCAATGTCAAAGTTGTGCTACAGATGGAGGTCAAAACACTGGAGTATCCCTTTACATATGTAATTCTTAAAAGCTTTTTGGTTAATTTGGTTATTTTTGCTTATATGTAAAGTAAGAACAGATTAGGTCTATATTTTACACTTTCCACAGCTGCAGTACTGACATCATGTTTCTGGACATTTTTGAAGACCGCTGATGGTTGTTATCCTGGAATTAAGCCTTGTGAATTCAGATTCTCCATTGAAAAGAAATCTGGAAGAACACCACACTGAGATAAACTTGCTAATTAAAGGTCTGAGGATTAATTTGACTCAAGTGAGAATGTTTTGACATGAAAGAAAGGAAGAAGATGAATTAAGTACATTTAAACTTTCATCAGGATTTGACCTGGCCTTCATCATGATTGATTTAGCAGGTTTCCTGTTACATGTGGGATTTACCTCAAGTGGCCACTCAATTGATCCTACTAAACAATCAAATCCAGGGCAACCCACTCAAACAGTAAAAACTAATTTCAGAAGCGCTCTTGCTAAGGTACCCTGAATTTGATCAGTGTTGGTCACCATACCAATCAGAAATAATGGATGTGGTCAAAAAGAAGAATGAAATTCAATTATATCTAGGAAGTAGAAAATAACGTTATGCGGAAATGATGCTGCTTACACCTACTGTCGGTAAGGAACAATAGAAAAGGGAATAAGGCTAATTTCCCTGTAGACTCTTATACCACTCATAGATGAAAATGATTCACATGGTGTGAACTGCAGGTTGTGTGATATACTATGTGCTGCAATGGAAAGAGTCTGTGGGGAGAATTGTGCTGCTGGTGGGCATAATAAACACCAATGGCTAAAAAACTTCAAGCCATTTCTTGAGAATACCTAGAACATATAGAACATAAAGAGGCATTAATCCATTCTTGTGTAGTACTTTAATAAAGTATGAAATTCTTTGCATGGATGTTGATTAGATTTTTTTGGATATATGTCATTGACATTTTAATTCATATATTTAGATTTATTCATATATTTAGATTTGGACTATATATTGCGTTTTTGGTTCTGTATGTGATCAAAATACTTGATAGAATGGTACATTAATGGACAAAATCAGTCAAGCCCCATGGCATGATTGTTTTGAATGGTTTATTCAGATTTGTACTCCGAGTCCATTGAAAACTGCAACTGTGGACCTTAATGGATTATTCCAGGCCTGCTACACACTTCTTGTAAGGTTGTTTACTGTCAGTGTAGTTCATAGTGAGGTCAAATTAAATTTGGTTGTCAAGTGTAGAGACACACCCACAAAGCACTTAGTGCAGTAACCAAGAGACTGATCTAAACAACAGAAGCACAATTCACGCAGCAGACGACAGAAAGCCAATCTACAAGTGAGTACTGATGTCAACGACATAATATAGTATTTTTCTTGTTGAGAAATGAACCGTACTGACTGAGATAAATCATTTTGGTTTCAGTTTGTGTCTAAAAAAAACCTGTTGCTTTTAGTGTTTGCCTCCAGATATAAACATTCTCCTCCCAAAAGGCCACACAAAAGTCTGGCTTCTAAAGCATTTGGTTGTAATCTGCCAGCTTCAGTGGTAACACAGCCCTGAAAGATCTTCTTCTTCACGGAAAATCCTGATGCCAAAAGAAGGTGGGCGCGGAGGGCTGTCTTATGAAACAGCCCTACTAACCTAAATTCTGAACAGTACGCATACAGACTATACAATTCTCCATAATGACACATAGTCATCATCTTTCTTTTTTATTAACAATATGACTACTATTTATAGACCACAGGGGGAACTTTGTAGACTTTATTAGTAATACATTGTATCCTCCTGAGACCCAGAAGAAAAACTAGTATTTTTATTTTTTACGGTTATTTAATTCCCTTTCTAGACACTTTAATACCAACAAATTCTGACCCCTAGCTTCGATATTGCTTCTTACCCATGGATAGTTTCATCAATTGGTCTCCCTTCAGTCTGACTTCTCTTGAAGCTTTGATATTGTTTAAAACTGGAGGTAGAAAGTCCTGCTGTCCACTATTAACGACCCTAAATAAATGTGTTATAAAAGCATTCAATTTATATTTCAATTTACGGCATTTAGCAGACGCTTTTTACCCAAAGCGACTTTCATTCCTAACTACAGGGGACAGTCTCCCTGGAGCAAATTGGGGTTAAAGGTCTTGCTCGGTGACCCAGTGGTGGTGCTGGAGGGTAGGATTCGAACCCAGGACCTCATGGTCCAGAGGCAAGTGTCCTACCCAGTGAGCTACCTCCACACATATTGCACATTTCTGAAATGCTACTGAAGCAAAGCTAAGAAACTCACATTAAAACCTGTACAATTATTAACAAGAGAAATGTGAATTCCACCAAATGTTGAATTAAATGCTTCCCTTGTCACATGACATTTGGAAGATGCCTGTAATTTTTAAAAGAAATGTCCATGTGTTCTGTTAGCAATGGCCCCACAAATGTGGCATCACTAGAAACTCCATAATGTCCTATTGACAGAGCAGTAAGACTCAGATTGAATAAAAGATGCTTGATTTAGAGATCTGAACCTAATTTCCCCCATAGAGGACAAACATGAATTGCCATGTCTCAGAATGATATGTCAAACAGTTTGTAGACAGATGCTGTATATAGGAGAGTAGCCACCTTCTATTCATCTGGGCCTTATTCTAAATGTTGGAACGTTGCTTTGAGAACTTTAGTGAGGTTAGGAAAAGAAAAGTGACATTTAGCAGATGCCAGAGCGACTTACATATCATTATTTACAGGGACAGTCCACCTGGAACAACTGAGGTCACATTGGTAGAAAGAGGGGTTTTGATTGTACAATAACCTGGTCATCTGGTTCACAGGCAAGTGTTTTGCTCACTAGGTCCTGTGGGTGGATGATTAATTTTGGGTTCCAAAGAGTCTCACAGACACCACTGTATTCCAATTTATTCCAAAGATAATCAAGAGAACACAGTTGTACTGCTCCATAGACCAGTGTTGGGCATGTATGGATGTGTGTGTGGAGGTGGGTCTTGACACTTGCACTGGTCATGCAAAATCTGAATATGACAGAACATACGTTGCTGCCGCTAACCACAGTCGCCTTCCGTAATAGTTTTTCTACTGAATATTAATTTACAATTTTAATAAATGGGTTATTCTGACTGTTGTATTAAATTACATTTTGGCTCAAGCATTTTTTTCAAGAGGTGAGAGAAAACATAGTTCCACTGCTCCACAGACTGGTGGTAGGCGTGTGGTGTTCTGCCCTCTAAAGATAGTGGCACATATTTTTGGCATATAGTTTCTGCTGCATTTATGATTCTGCTTCTGTCACATGAAAACTAGAGATTGCACCAGTACAATACCAGGTATTAATTTGAAGCTGAAGAAAATTATGGATCAAATGAATAGAAGTGAATGAAAGAATGAACTGATACAGTCCTGTGGTCTGGAATGACACCCACTGATGCGATAGCATGTTGTTAGCTATTTTTTGCTAGTTAGAGCCTACTTTTAGACATTAATCCTAAGTGACTTACAACTAATTATGTAGAGTGATGTCAATTAGAGTTCTGAAGACTTTAAGGTTATGACAGTGACTCGTACGTAAACAGTGACCTTTCCATTTGATTTTGGCATTATTAAATGAACCCCTAATCTGAAAAGATCATCAGCTTGACACAGCACACAGAGACAGCTAATCAATGGCTGATGCCGTTTGAGGAGGTCCTCAGGGTTTGGTCACAAATTGGACAGAATTGAACAGAAGCACTGCTCACGAAGCGCTGTTCTGTCCCAACTTTGAACATTTTGCCCATTTAGCGGTGTTTTAAGACCTCTGAATGGAACCTGTAACTATTACAGTATTAGATCATCCACATAAGCCAAAATGAGTACAAGGTGGAGACCACCAATTAGCGTAGTTTTAGTCATTCATTGCGAAATGTAGGCAATTCACTGTCATTCATTCAGTGAAATTAGCTTTTCTACTAGAACTACTCCTTTAATGTCGAGGCCTTGCCCAGGGCAATCCTTGGCATTTTCTGATCACCTGTAACCTAATCGCACTGTCTGTATTCGAGTTACATGCCAGTGCCAGGGCTTGTCCAGAATCCCTTAAATGGTAATCTGTATTCACTTAATGCACTTTCCTAAGACTATTCTGTAACATGCAATATTTTGCTTATAAAAAGACATAAAAGAAATGCACCTATATTTCCTTACTGTCACTGTTCGGGAGTTGTACTTTGTGTTGTTCTTCATGCAGTTAAATGTGCTTTAAAGCTCCCAGCCAAAACCCCAGTATCTGAAGTATCTCAAACTTCTCAAATGTAAAACACACAGTACAGACCCCCCTGAAAAAAGTTGAGTAACACTAAGATAAATATCCCATTGATTTATCAGTCCACATAGTCTTTAGCAGGCACTTCTGTGTGTTTCTCTTTAGAATCTGTCTAATAAGCATGTTTTCTACATGCTGTGTGTACTGAGTAACAAGCATTAATGGCTTAAAGCTTTCTTTTTAATTTACCTTGTAAGTATTCTAAATGTCTTTTCCTAAAAAATGTTTTACATTTTAACCTAAGTAACTGTTTTCTTAAAACTGCCTATAAAAAGAATGAATATTTTATTTAATTACACTACATTCAAATTCTGATCAACTGTATTTCTTGTTCTTTCCTCACTATGATCACATTATTTGATCTATAGGGCTATAAATCTATGCACAATGATTTGGTTTAGTGATGATTCTTTCCATGCACCATGAATATCAGATTCAATTTGGTAATTTAATCCAGCTGCAAATATATTTTTATATTAAACACACAGATGGAAAATCTTGAGAATTTATTTGCGCAGCAAAATTACCGATTTATATAAAGTATACACAATGCAATTGATATGTTGGTATGAGTATTTTGTTCATTGTGATTTACTGTGTGAATCAAATGGATCTTTAATATCACAGTTTGTGAATTAACATCCGATAATTTTATCTTTATTAAATAATGAAAAAACAACTCTAAGAAGTCAGATCACCATTCTGACCCCAACAAAATAATGATTATTTTGCCACTTCATTAAGGCCAGTGTACGTGGAGATGGCTGGACAAGAGCGAACCTTGTCCGTCTTGCTACAGCAAGCCTTCCGCATCAAAGACGACATGGCGAGCAGCCTGCAGGCCACCCAGGGATCTGTCCTGATAGAGGCATCTGCCAGGAAGCTTCTGGAGAACCACGTTCAGACCATTACACACATAGTCAAGCAGCTCAGCAAGGACATTCAGGTCAGTGGAATTGGAGTTTAACAGTTTACTTCACCATATAAAAAAGATTTCATTTAGCATCATTTTACATTTTTTCTCCCATACAAACACATAAATCGACAATACTGACCAGAAAAGCCTCATCAAACTTGTTGTTTTGAGACTCTCAGAGCATGCTATATGTATTTTTATTTATATTTTTTGGCTCTTATATTGAGTTTACTTGCACTGAACAGGTTTGCACACAATTTCATTGTCCTTAAAGCACAATGAAAATACATTTCTATCTTAATCTATTCAATCTTCTATCTATCAGACTACCACCTCTTGGTTTGTCTTCATCACTCATTGGCTTTTGAAATTTAAGACATCCCAGACTGGCTGGAAATGGCTTTGATGTAAAAACGTGAAGCATTTCTCTCCATTTTTTCTTTGCATCAGTTTAATTATCCTGATGAAATGCCACCATTAAGAGCATCTGGCCCACAGATCTTCGCTCTTTCTTCACATGTAAGCAAAAATTTTAATGCTGTCCGATAAGTGGCAAGAGGTGTTCAGAGCTGAAGCACCATTTAGCAAGTCGATACATAGTGTACGAACAGCACATAAAAAAGTGGATTCATAAAATAAATCAATGTCTGCTGGTTAGCTGTGGAAAAAAGAAGAGTGAGATCAGAGGAACTACTCTTCTGTACCCAGGTGAGAACACAGACAAACACTTGCAAAGGCTTTTATGATAACAGTTTATAATAAACAGCACATTCTACATGTCTAATGAATTAAAACAGACACATTAAAGGCAGCCTAATCTATTGGCAGACAAACCAATATACTAGCATTTAATGTGGAACCACGCGTCTTCATTTCAGGAAGAGAGGATTTTATTATTCAAATTTTCACCAGTAGACATTTTTGTTTAAACGTAGGATCACGGACTTCAGTAACTGTGTGACAGATTCATCTTTAGAGTGAGTGTAATAAGAAGCTAGTTTGTCGAGCAGTATGTCTCATGATGATTAAGAAAGTTGTACAACACAATTTTTGAATTGGAAAAAAAAGAAATATGTTTGTGTATGAAGCAAGAGCTTCAATCTATAATATTTCAGTATATTTTATTTACATCATGATAATGGATACAATATACACACTTTATTATAGTGGCCTAGTGTTTAGGATACTTGCCTGTGGACCAAGAGCCAATGGGTTTGAATCTTCAGCAACCTACTTTCTACTAAATGCTGTAAATGGGGCAGGTTTTATGGGTTGCAGTGTAGATCAATCCCCTATGCAAAGTCTTGTTACTGTTGTGGTGGAGTCCCTCCCCACCCCACCCCCACCTATGGTTACGGCCATGGTATAGTGGTTTCGAAGCACTTTTACATTCACCGGAGCTCAGATACACAAATTCTTTACAGATGCAGTGTAAAGCTAAAGTTTCATCTCAAGAATGTTTACAGAAATCCATGATAGGATTGAATTATTCACAGGTGCTGGAGGCTCAGATTGTTCAGAGAGACACTGTAACATCAGGGACATCACTTGCAGTTCAAAGGCTGGACCACAAGAACCTGACAGGCATTGGAGACCTCCGGGGGAGAGTGGCTAGGTATCAGTAACAATATCACACACCAGCACACACAAACACACACACACACACACAGTCCCTCTTTCTGTTTGTATGCTTTCTGATCCACCTACTGTACATCTTTGTCAGTTAAATACGTGTTCAGTGTGTTGAAAGCCATGTTGCGCAACTTCCCCCAAGACAGGAAAATAAAGAAACATCACGGTGCTCTTCTTTGCATGAGAATGTACTAAAATCAACCATTCTATCAACCTCAAAAACACATTTCCCAATCAGCCTCTCAAATATACATCATTAGGTGCCAAATCTGTCATATTTTTGCTATTTATTTTAAAAACCAGCTACCATTCACAATGTGAAAATATTTCATGATGAATGGAGCTAAAGAAATTCTCCAAAATGAATTACAGAAATATTTTACTACATAAACTCACGCTGAAATTTAAAAACATTTCTTTATATAAGAGATTTCAAAGACAGCAAGTGTTGGAGGGCTTCAGGCAAAAATATGAAAGAAAAAAAAAGCTAAAACCAATTAACTAAAATAAATATTCGAATAAAGGGGAGGAATAATATGCAGGGGCTACAAGTAACTTAAACAAGAAAGCAAAATGAACCGCCACCAAATTATGAAGCAATTAATGGAAAGAATGCAGCCGACTAATTCCGAGACAGAACAGACGACTGCGTACATACTGTTTGAAAGTACTCACACATCAGGAAATCAATAAGTCTCTAAATTTGTTCTAAAAATATATAATGTGGAGGATGACTTTATGAAAGATGGAAGACCTCCGCAGAGTCTTGGAGGAGCTACAGAGAAGGCCCAGTCACCTTTAGACCTCAGCCAAGAGCATGGAAAGTCTAAAAACAACTGGTTAGAAGATCGAATGGCTCGAGAGAAGAATGGAGGCTGATAAGGTTAGAGATTTAACTGGAGCCATGCCATGAAGAGCTTTAAAGGAATAATAAAACCTCAAATTCAATTCCAACATATTTGACAGGCAGCTAGTCCAAGGATGCAAGTAGAGGACCATTTCTCTCTATTCTCTGGGTACATGTTAGGAGTCTCAAAGCTGCATTCTGGGCCAGCTGCAAGTGTGATACGCCTGACTGATTCCCAAGTATAGTGAATTATAGTGGTCAATATGGAATCAAAATAAAATCAAACAAACAAACATGTTTTCAGATCCAGATGTGTTTGTGTTTTCTGATGTATCCATGACAAGAAGATAGTACTTGGGACATAACTGAGCTTACTTGTTCATCAAACTAAAGAGCGGGAACAAGAACAATGTCAAGACTTTTTGCTCTGAAGTCATTGCATTTCCTTAAACATGGATGAGTTGCCTTGCACAATTTTCACCTGGTTTAAGTGGAATGTATAACTGTATCTCATTTGTATAACTGTGGATTTATGTTGCACCTCAGACAGACCAGGGTAGAGCATTCGTAAAGACAACAGGGCAGGACCCAAGACAGAGCCCTGAGGTATTCCACAAGTGATTATTGCTGAGGAGAAGCAACAAAGCCCCATCAGGGCAGAAATTGTTCTGCTTTACAAAGAACAGGCAAAGCACAGTAGCCTGGATGCTGTCAGTAGTGTACAGTGTTGTGCATGAACTAGTTCAAAAGAACGCGTTCATTGAACACGTTCATATTTCAGTGAACTTTGAACT
>JBBKCR010099515.1:0-24115 GCA_037577295.1 Ladigesia roloffi | reverse complement strand
ATCTATCTATCTATCTATCTATCTATCTATCTATCTATCTATCTATCTATCTATCTATCTATCTATCTATATATCTGCAGCCAACTTTAACATTTAGTGACAATACCCAGTTGTAATGTGTGGGGTTGTTTGTGTGTATGTGCTGTTTGTCTCAGTGCAGCTGATGTATGACCATGTGCAAGACAGTGAGATGCAGAACAGTGACGCAGAAATGCGTCACTCTCTGTGAGCATTACATCCTTGTGTGTGTCTGTGTGTGTGTGTGTGTGTGTGTGTGTGTGTGTCTGTGTGTGCATATTGAGCCACAGATGTGTCTGGGAGTTTAAACGTGTCTGAGTGTGGGTGCTTGCATCTGTGCATGTGTGAGTGTGCATGCTGTCCAACATTCAATACCCATTAGACCCACCATCTAGTCATTAAAGGATTTCTAGTAGATATGCAGCTACATGTTTAAGCCCACACCTCTTGCACATGGAAGTCTATGGAATGCCAAATGCTGTTACACTTCAGCATGGGAAATAACATTGCGAGTGTGTGTCCGGACATGTGATGTTTGCCTAGAACAAGCCACTGTGTCTGAGCCCTGATCAACTCCTCCGCAACTGATAAAGGCAGAGAATTTCCACTGAAATGTTGCTACACTGACACTGGACATTTTTCGTAATACAGCTGAGCTGAAGGCGTCATCTGATTTCGGAACATAAGGGACCTGCATAATAACTTTTGTTATAAATATCCACTCTCCTACAACTTGTTGTAGTATTTCTGATAAAAGGCTACATGTGTGTCTTTCATTCACAGCAGGTGTCTGGAGAATGTGGTGTCTGGTTTCCAAACTACGGAGGGTAAATGCCTGAATCCGTTGTTTACAGCAACTGAACAGGGGCACATATCCAGCAGCATGAATATTAGCTTGTAGTTTCATCCTAAATACACTGTCAAGAGTTTTCTGTGACTGAAGTTTCCTTGGTGCACCACTAAAATCAGTGTTCGGGATGATGATTTCTGATTTGTGCTGCATATTTTACGTTTTGCATGAACTTTTATTAAACATTTGCAGCATATTGTATGTCTGATATAATCAAAATGATTGGCATCCTGATCTTCCCCTGAACACTGCTGGCCTTGGCTATCTCCGGATTATTATCCATCTCAAGTTTCATCAATCTAGTGTAACATAATCCCAGGCATGACCAGCTACTATGGGTTTGGACCCAGTGGTTGAAGTTGGAAAAAATAAGTGTAGGAACTTTTTCCGACATATTCTCAGGCCACTGTCGCTGCGTCGGATCAGTTTCAATAAGTACTGGAATGCAGAAAATAGTGGCGGAACCCAAAAGACGAAAATACAAAAGTAGCGGAACTGCGTTCTGCTGCGTTCCGGCTGACTTCAAGCACTGATTGGACCAAGATAGTCATGTAACACATGCAGTTGGAGGACAATAAAATAAGTGTAATGTGTACTGTCACACCAGCAGTACCTGCACTGTATGCTCCAAAGAGGGACGACCAGAGAATCAGTGACAGGGTCACGGCACCATGGCTCCTTGATACATGTGTGGAGAAAAAGCAAACCTGTCTGGTCTGATTACACAGCAGAGCTAATGTTTCACAGATTGCTGAAAAGGTGAATGCTGGCAAAGATACAAAGGCATATGTGTGGATGTTACTTTGCCACATACCACACACCTAAACATTGTTGCAGACCAAGTAAACTCCTTCATAGTTTTTCCTAATAGCAGTGTCACCTTCCAGCAGTATAATGCCCCTGCCTCCCTGAAAAACATGTTCGGAAATGAATTTTAGTATACTGGTATTAGATTCAGTATATTTTGTTTGAAAAGTTCATTTTCCTATTAAGTCACAACATTCAATGCTTAAAAAAAAGGGTAGCCGTTCTTTAAAGCAGCAAATCTTCTTATGTAACAAAATGTTTTTAAATATATAAAGTAGAGCTGGTTTGGTTCAGGTCTCCACGTCACCTCGACTCAGAGGGAACAATCTGCCCTTCTTTTTCAAAGCTACCACTTTGAATCATCAGATGATCAAAACAAATGCTCAGTGCAAAATGTACGATAAGAGTTTGCTATGAAGGCGCGACAATGACTGTTGGCACTGGATGAAGGGAGGAAACCGAAGCTGTTGTTGTCACTTTTACTGGTACTTTCATGGTGGTCCTCCTGATCTTCAGATGGGTGCGTAGCTCCTTGAACTCCATAGTCCTCCACTTAGCTCAGCTTTCACTGCTGCTTTCCATTTTCCAGATGAAAAAATAAAATTATTCAAAAAGAGAAACTAACTGAAACAAACCAAGATATGAAAAGCTATATTTGAAAGGCTACAACTGCTGATTTTACAGTTCGTGAGCAATATCAGTATATTAGATATCAGTATATAACTATATCAGACTATTAATACATTAGTAATACACTGTTTGGAAATACTTGTATTGCAAGAGTGTAAAATGTGATTAAGTCCTAAAAAATGTAAATAAATAAAAATCCCCCTAAGTGACTTTTAATTTTTACTGCGAGAAACGGCCGGGCCTAAACCTAGACTTCAGTGCAACAGGAAAGTTTAACCCAGAAAGTTTCAGCCACACACACACACACACATACACGCACACGCACAGCTACACTCATACACAAACACAGAAGATCATTTTGGCCCTAGCATAACAGTGAATGTTCCCCGTTAGGCATGTTTCCATTGGCGTAAGTCTAAATATTTTTTGGTCTGACCGGCATATGTGGTTCTCCTAATCTACCATCTCCTCTAATGTTTACTGCCGTCTTGTGCTGGTCCCTGGCAGGCTCCTCTATCTCCTGCATCGACATGAATGCCACTGTACCATGACAGCTGTCCCATCTCCACTTCTGCTTTTTATTTTGAGAAACTCTCTAGCAGTTTTTCTCTCAGATTCATTTTTTTTTGTTTTTTTTTCCATGCCAGTCAAAGATCAGGTTTGACATAAGCTAAGGTGAGCTCAGATCTAAACTGGCAACAATGAAGCTGAGATCGGCATGATGGGGGGGAGTGGCAGTGCAGAGCACGCTGAATGTTTTCACATTCAGATTCTCACAAAATAGCATTATAAGAGCAAATCCTGAGGTCACTTTAAGATTTAGTTAGGTCATATAGTTCTACTGGTGCCAATAAATAATGGTAAAAGCATGTTTTTTATGATTTATGGTTTGGGAGCTCATTAAAAGATACACCCAGCACACAGAAATATAAAGAGAATATGTGTCCGGTTTTTGCATTTTTTGCTAAATTCAAAAGTGCATCTGAAATTTGTTTCCCTACTCACTGCTAAATGTACTATTTTTCACTGGTGATAGGTCTTACTATACATACACATTTCATAAACTTTTGTATAATCTATAATCCTGAGTTTCCCACTTGTAAATAGAACATTGTTGACCGAGAACAGTTTACAAGGGGGAAAATGTTGTACTTCCCAGGTGCTGACATCACTCAAACACAGCAGAACTCAACAGCAGGCCTTACATGCCTTACCCACAGAAGAACCATAGGACTAAAGTGAAAAAATTGGCCCAAAATACATTATTACCATAGTAATAAAATATCTTTAAATATCAGTCAAGACAAGAGGCTCAGACAGCTTGACAAATGAGAAAATGCCTTCATGTAAATATGAAGAGAGGATGAAAGGGAGGATGATAACAGCTTAGATGATGAGGACCTGGCCGCTGAAGACACTGTGAGAGGCAGGAGGATGGCTGAACTAACAACAATAACAAGAGAGATTAATGTTCTGTAGTGACATGTCATAGTCGACAGTGCCCACAGAACGTCAGCCATCGATGTTAATTAACAGCATTGCTGGCTCGGTTTTCATTTGTTATTTATAGCAACGAGTTGGAGATATTGTTGCTTTCGCTATAGATGTGATTACTGGAAGAGTGCTCTATTGAGGTTTGAACACCTTTTGTAAAAGACTGGACTGCTACTGGACACGACTGCTCAATGCGGATAAAAAAATTACTTGTTATGTGCACAGCAATTTTTATGCGTCTTTATGTGTTTTTCTTTTTTTTGGTGTTACCAATTTTCTTCCTAGTTTATTCATTTTCTGTTATACTCAGTGCTTGAAGTGGGCCGGAACACAGCGGAACGCAGTTTAGGAACTTCTGTATTTTCGTCTTTTGGGTCTGCCATTTTTTCTGTGTTCCGGTACTTACTGAAACTGATCTGACGCAGCGACAGTGGCCCGAGAATATGTCGCAAAATTAGAGCTCCTGCACTTATTTTTCCCCCATTTCAAGCACTGGTTATACCCAATAGACTCTCCAAATCACATGACTCTACCAAGGCTGGACAGGGTGAAGGCTGGCATGTGCTTCACCTCATGTTAAGTTTGTGAAAGGCTACTGCACCCCTTCAGATTCCCAGTCTTTGAGGAGTGAATGATCAAATAAATGAGATATTCTTGCATGTTTGCTGATGGGTATGCCAGATAGCTTCATGTGGGTCTGTTTTTGTAGGACTGGTTTAACAAAGTCCTGCCTGTACATGTCACACAAAACAACAGTCTGCTCGGTGTGTCAGTCATATTTCTCCTCTCCACAAAGTAAGGACACATCCAGCAATAAACTCTGTCTTGATGACAGGCAGATAGATAACTGCTTCGTAAAGCTACCAAAATCTGCACTCTCAATTAACCATTTTCATAGCATTGGTGTTTGATGCTGCACTATTCAAAGTGCCCTTATTTGTAGCAGCTCTTTCTCCTGGTTTTAAGAACTGAAAGTAAAAGTAAATGCCATGGGTATGGGTTTACATACCGCCAAACCTCAACCATTTTTTAAAATGTGCAATGGTAAAAGTACCCTCAACTCACCTTAACAAGCAATCCTTTCACAAACGCAGAGTTGCGTTTAATATCCTACACCCAGATACCACCAATGGTAAGCAGTTTTAATCATAAACATGACATGCATAGTGTGTCTCATAAAACCTTATTAAAAGCAGCTGCATTTGAAGCATTAGTCCATTCAGCACCAATAAATGTTAGTGCTTACAAATGTCAGACTTGGCAACCCAGTGCTAGACGGGCTGTTGTTGAGCCTAATGTTTCTATAATAGTCATATTTACGGATATTATGGGATATTTCTGCAGTAGTGGTAATAATTACGCCGTGCCTAGGGGTACTTGCAGTAACACGAAGCAGCTACAGAAGCAGAAACGCCTAATTACTTCCGACCACCGGGCTCACTGTTATAGTCAGAGGCTGCATCACTGTCAGCAGATTTAATGTAAGAGCTCTTAGAGGCCTAGTGTACATTACAGCAGGAAGAGGGACGACACAGGTTGTAATAACAGGCGACGCTGTTTGTAAGTAATAAACCATGCTGGCACTTTTACTGCTCCTCTCTGCCATCTGAATAGACTTTAAAGCCTGTGAACTATTGTTCTTTTAGTCAGAGAGGAGAAGTGGTCCCGCCCAGAGTGTGAACACGTGCCAGGTTTCATCGCAGTGAGTCGTAGCAAAACCTCCCAAATCAGTATTGACACACCTCCTCAATATCAAGCTGGGACATTTCACCAGTGCTCATGGACAGCAGGTCAGCATTTGCTTCTGCTGTGTGAAGGGAGAGTCATGCTCAGAGCTGCGGGTGACGCAAACGTATGATCGCACCTCCGAACGAGTTACACATGCATATACAATGAGCTAGTCATAGCTGTATTTTCTCGTACTTGCCATTCTGTGGCTCACTTTTCTCTTTGTCTTGATTTCTGAGTCTTTTTTAAGAGCTGTGGCAGGGCCAGTATGGTAGAAGCATGAAGGCCATGTGATGGCTTCGTCACCGGATGGTACTGGTGCAAAGGTACAGGACACGCAAACACATACAGCTGAATGTGTGTCCTTAAGTACTGTTTCCACTGTTAATGTGTAGCTCGTACACTTTACAAAAGCTTGTAGACTTGCAGCCCTTATCAAGTGTTTGCTCAGAAAGCACGTCAGCACACTGCCAAAGTCACGTATGCCATGTAGAAATACACACAAATATTTTGTCCAGGGCTTCTCAATGTTTGGGTCGGTGATTTGTACTTTGCCATTAGAATGAATAGAGGTGAGCAGATATTGCCTTTTGGCTATGATATCTGGATCAAGCTCATCAATTCTTCTCCCCGTTATTTAGGAGACCACACATGATCTAGGGGTGAAATACATAGTGAAAAATTGTGGTAAAATGAGTCAATAACTAAATCTGGACACTTTCTCATCACCAGCTCCATAAATTGACCAAACATTAACATTAGTTGCTTGGAAGGCCGAAGTTGGCGTCTCATTCGTAAACATGTCAAAACATTTTGAAAAATAACAGGGGGCGAGGAAAAAGTGAAACAGTCGAATTGGCTACACATTTAACACCAGGACTGCAGTGAGATCTTGAGCGTAGCGTTAGCATCTTTGTTTATATCTGTACTCAGCTGCTGTTTTTTGTAGCGATTCCTCAGATAGCCAAGATCCGTTTTGTCTTCAGTGGTTCAGCAGCCGGCATTAGTGTGAACTTCAAATAGCACGACTGGAATATGAGTTGAGGTCCTGATCTTGTGTTGGGCGGTGAACTCACATAAACTCATGCAAATGTTGCTAATGGTTCAAAAATGAGCATCCAGTTAGTGTAGAGCTTAAACCGCTGATGGGATGTTCCGCTGCCCGCCACAACATGGTGCCTCTTTAGTGCCGGCAGATTTTTTCATCACTTCTCCTTTGATCAACTGAATCGAATAAGATGTTTCCCATTGAGAGAAATGGCTAAGACCAGTGGATCTTTATTCAGGCATGTTGCTTGAACAACTTCTGTCCCTGGACAACACTGTCCACTCGATCAGAGCTTGTGGTTTTAGCCGGACAGATGTGCAATTGATCTCAAACCGAATTTGTATCCACAGCTTCGCTGCTCGGTACTTCTTTGATTCTATCAAAGTGACAGTTGGGACCTCATGGAGAAAGCAGCCGCGGGTGCTCACGTCACAGTCTGTTTGGCCTCATGGACATGTCATTTCCGCTATTTTTAAGTGAAGCAGAGGCAGCGGTAGAAAAAAGTGCGTGCGTTCACCCAGACTGGGTGTTTTCATAGCTGGCCTTGATACCGGCTGTGATTTTCCATTCTCGAGACGTGTTTGATTAGGTCTCACACTCAAACAGCCGACCTGTTCACACTACTTTGTATGCACAAGCACAAACCAGAGGGTTATAATACATCACACACATGCAAACCGACACACACACACACACACACACACACACGCACCAGCTGTGTCCAGCATGCAGCACGTGTCCAGCACGCAACAAGAATGTGGTGAGAGCTGCTCTACTATTGGTCAGCTAGCTCCACCTGTGTGTGTGTGTGTTTTTGTGTGTGTGTGTGTGTGTGTGTGTGTTTATGCGTCACACACCAGTCTCCCTTTGAAAGCTGAGCAGCCTGGTGGAGCCAGTGAGCAAGTCAGACTGAGTCTACGCTGTTTCTGAAGCCTCTAAGCTGACAGGGTGGACCCGTGGCAGGACACACTCTTCCACATGGAGCCAACACACACACATATACACACACACACACACACACTCGCGCAAACAGGCAGTGAGTCACAGGGAGAGAGACGTCAGATCTTCGTCACTAGCCGACAGCATCAGCATGCGTCTCACTTTTTCAAACACACTCACACATACACACAAACACACATACAGCTGATTTATTGCTAGTTATTGATCACCTGCTTTGTTTTGAAAACAAAACAGCCTCAAGCGAAAACACTTAAAACTGTACACCTACTGCTGAGAATCGTTTCGCTAATTTGCATCCTGAGCTGCAAAAAAGATTCCATTTCAAAATGCCATCATTCAATCTGCAGTAAGTGCTGCTTCTGATGCCAACAGCTTCTTAATGGGTGCCTGAAGGGTCTCCACAAAATTAGCATACAGTCATTTACTGAAGTTTCGGAGCTCCTGGTCAAAAGACATGTTTTGGTTAATTTTCTAAGTGAAAATAAGTACTCATGCCCTACAGAGGAAACACTTCTGCATAGCCCAATGCATAATTACCATTTCTTTGCTACATGTAATCTACTGGAAAGGCAAAGCATGGAACATTTCAAATTTTCTTTTGTCTCACATCATTATTTTTGTTTTAGAAGGTTAAGCTCAGAAATTGTACCTTGGCAATATATTCTATATGTATACGTATGATACTTTATTACTTTTACTATACGTATGATACTTTATTACTTTTATATATTTTGTACATATTGTAACAAGAAAAGCACCTACAGATCTGCAGATCCTATTGCATTGCAACGTACATTCCCATGTATTGAAAATAAAGATTCTAAAAAGAAAAAGGCTAAAAAAGTTATGTTTGCTCCCTGAAGAAGGAGAGAGAGAGTCAAGTCAAGATTTAGTTTGGTATGTAATTGTATGTCTTGGTCATTTGCAGCAATGACACAAGAACATTATAAAGTAACAGAACAAAAAGGGGGAAAAAATCCACCACGGCGTGAATAAATATGTAGATTTAAATCTCGTTGTAGATGGGGTATGAAGTGTTTCATACTACTTCATACTAAATGTGCTGAAATTTGCCAAAATCATGTTTTTGTACTACATGAGCTATTATAAAACACAAATAGTGTGTTTCAGATGGCAGGCAGGATATCTCTAGGTCATAACAACACAAACAAAAAAACTGCAAAAGCACTAAATATTTTGTGTAGGTGGCACTGCAGTTGTAGGATCAGCAGCTACATCAGGACAATTAAGCAAATGCAATGTAGGCAATGTGATTAATTCTGTCACAAAAAGATCCCATTAGAACTGTGACTGTGACGTCAGTAGAACCTACACACCCCTGACCAGTCCCACATACGTAGGCCTCTCTGCCATTTGAGCCAATCACTGACTGTTTTTAAGGCAGACTATGATCCCAGTGGCTCTGAGGGTCTGTCTGTGTGAGCCATGAATGAACTCAAGCTCCCAACAGCCAGCTGTGTCGGCCTTTATCCATCCAAGAGTGATCCAAAGACGAGCGATGTGAAGGGTCAGGCCAATAGCCAAGCTATAATTAGCCTCCCAGATGTGGAGTGCTCCTCCATGACAACCCAGACATGTCTGTCTCATTAGGAGCAGAGTGTGCAGGGCAGCGCTCACAGCCCACTCTGAGACAGTTTCTCAGGGGTGAGAGGGAGACAGAGACAGAGAGAGAGACAGAGAGAGAGAGACAGAGACAGAGAGAGAGAGACAGAGACAGAGAGAGCAAGAGAGAGAGGCAGAGAGAAATAGACAGAGAGAGCAAGAGAGAGTAGAGAGAGAGAGAGAGAGACAGAGAGAGTGAGTGACAGACAGAGAGAGAGACAGAGAAAGAGAGAGAAAGAGACAGAAAGAGCACACAGAGGAAGAACAGACAAAGTAATAATTTTGTTATTGTTCTCATCATATTTCTACTCACTTCTGATTATCTAACCAACATAATTTCATAAACAGTAGGTTGTGTCATCTTTGTTAAAGTCTTAATCAATCGTTTTTATCCAATTACCTTTTATTCTGACAGAATTGATCATAAATGTCAAAACACAAACATGTACCAGTGGAATGACCATGTCTAATATGATAACTACTCTGATTCTTTATAATTGCAGAATCAACGGGAACATTTGTTTGACATGACTTTTATCACTTTGTGCTCCATAATGATATTTAAAAGGAATAATAAGTAACTTAGGTGGCAACTGCACTGCTATATCTTAACAGTCACATGGCTTTGAATATGAGCTTTTTGCTCACATTGACACATCCAAATCCTTAATTAGGCTTTTTTTAACCACACGAGTTGTCTGCGTCTGTTTTGCCAGTCTTTTAAACCAGTGAGGCCCTAAATATATTTAATAAATTGACTGAACTCTACAACCAGCTGGCAGCAATTCAGCTAGAGAGTATTTGGTATTAAATTTGGTATCAGTTTGACAGAGTATATAATTTTGGAAAGGTTCTGACTAACACAACGTAAGTCCTGTGGAAACTACCATGTCAATTTTAAGACAGAATACACTTAGTATGGTGGAACTTCTTTGTTGTCAGTCATGCACAGGAGGATGATTACACCTTTACTGGAATCAACTGCTTTAAAACGACAAATCTGAAAAGTGAACGCATAGATGCAGATGTTTGAGGCCTACTGAATATGAGTCAGCATGTTTATAGTCTTAGTCAAATTGAATTATCTAGTTTTCCAGTGTGCTACAAGTGTGGAATCCCCCATGTCATTTTGTAGTTGTTCAGTCTTAATGAGAATTTACTGTTTTAAAGGGACAGTACATTAGAAAAACTGACGAACCATCTAGAATGACTAGCATACGTGATGACTAAATAAGGAAGGCTGGATAAAGGTGCATAATTAAAAAGTTCAATTTTAATAACAGTAAACACAGTTCAAAATCAAGCATCAAAACAGGGGCAAGCAAGGTAATCTGGGGCACAGACAAGTGTCAGAGTGGAGGGCGCAAGCAATAACACCAAAAACAAGAACCGCAACTGAATTGATATGGTACATAAACTCAAAAGACTTTACATAGAACTGAGCATTTGGACCAGTATAAATGTAGATATGAAGGAAGACCAACTGTGCATGTGACCTGGGTGGAGGAGTGGGGTTTACTCAGTACTCTGGTGATGTAAAATAGTGTCTCGCAGGAGGGGGTGTGATCGAAGGCATGACGTCCAACCAGGGGCGTCAAAAACATTTTTAATGTGAGGGGGATGAGTAGGGGTGGGGTTTGGGCATGGGGGCGGGGTTTGGGTGCAATGTCTCGGAAACCCCTGTTGAATCTTGAATCTTGAATCTTTCGCAAAAAGACCCACCTCACTTAATCGATAGCAGAACACACACAAATCCACTCAGGTTTGCCTCCAACACAGCACATGCAACTGAAGTGAATCATCATGCACAGACAGGCTGCTTGGATTTCCGGTGGTGTGTGTATTGTTCTACGGATTTAGTGGAATGTATTCTTTTGCAAAAGATTCAAGATTCAACAGCGCTGGGTGAACTCATTATTTATGTTAAACATCCAAACAAATAATTATGATATGTGAGGACATGTCCCCCTCTGATTGAATGCCGATGACGCTAATGGTTTCAGCCCTGCTCCTGATGCCTTAGTTCAGGAACTGGACCGTGGAAATCAGTGATCAATTCAGGATCAAGGGTGCTGTTGTTGATATCCAACATCATTCCTCCATCCCAAGGCCCTCACATGTAACAGGCATGCCATACATTTCCAGGGCAGGTGGCAGCAAAGTAACAGAAAATACTCAAAGCTCAATGACCTCAGCTTACTATCGGAAAGGCCCTCAGATCTCGGTGTTGCCTGATGCCGCTGGCCAGGGGAGGGGACATAGCAAGAAGTGGAAGTGCCATGGATCATGCTAGGCTAAAAATTAAAGCTAATGCTAGCCAACCAGCTGTGCCATCAAACCTACAAGCCAATCCTCGGTCACTGATTAATCAGCTGGACAAATTTTGTGTTTAGGATGATATGGTGCAGCGACAGTTTTCTAGACATGGCTACTCTGTGGGACAGCCTCAGACAGAATATACAGTCACAATGTACATCCCACTCAGCACTGGCTAAACTTTATGAAGCCTCTGCTGAGAGTCTACCCAAGGAAGGCCATCATACCAGACAAGATTCCTGGTCATATGCCCAGAGGATGTTCAGACCAGCTGGCCGATGTCCTCAAAGACATCTTGAATATCTCCCAGAACACCACTGTTGTTCCAACGTGCTTCAAGTGCCACCATGACAAAGGCCTTGTCAGCATCATGCCACAATGACTACTGTCCCATAACACTCTCACCAGTCACTGTGAAGTGCTTCGAGAGACATGCCATGAGGTACAGCTTCCCCATTCACTGCAGTCTAAGTCACTACCACCCTTGACATGGCCTTCACCCAGCTGGCACTTATGTACGAATGCTGATCATCAACATTATTCAACCTTCAACATTATCATTCCTCGGCATCTGACTGGGAGGCTGGTAATTGGATCTTGGACTTCCAGACTAGGAGACTTCAGTCATCCAGCACCACAATACTCAGCTCTCTGCTCTTCATGCATCAAGTTTGATGAAGACACATCTATAGTGGTTTTGATGAGGTGGAAAGTGTGATGAGGTAGAAAGAATACAAAGCAACAACCTATCTCATAATGAGGACAAAAGATAAAAGATGTTATTGGTTTTAGCAGGCCACAGTGAGGACACTCTCCACTGAACAGCAATGGCTCTTTAAAGGAGACCCAGAGTACCACGTTCAATGAGATTCACATGAGAATGTCACATGGAATCCTAACACTGGCTCCATTGCTGAGAAGGCAACAGAACCGTCTCTACTTCTTGTAGAGACAGACTTCCCCCAATTCTCATCCAGTTCTACAGAGGCACTAAGGATACTCCTCTGTAGATGCATCATGGCTTGGTTCAGAAATTGTTCCATTTGGTTTGGAAGACCCTACACAGGATAGTGAGGACAGCTGCCAAGATCTTGCTCCCCTCTCTCGTGGACATTTATGCCACAATCTGCATCCCTCCTCCTGTCTAGCAAAAGGTTCTATGGTATACAAGCTTCCACTAACAGAACAGGAAACAGTTTTTCCCTTTTTTTGCCAATAGACTCCTCAATCAGAATTGAATCATAAACTGTACTCAGACACACACACACACACACACACACACACACACACACACACACAAATAAACACACCTGTGAACTTCTTCCTTCTCCTAACACAATGCATGTACAAAAGAACTTACTCCACACCTACCACTGTAAATACCCACCATTTATTACTGCTCATTATACTGCTCATTCTCTGTCCTGCTGCTGCTTCTTGCACAATTATTTTTTTATTATTGCCTACCTTTACATTTGCATTTTTCATTCTATACTGTGTATAATCCTGAAATGACAATAAACCTGCTTGACTGGTTCAATTTGTTGACAGTCAGCTTGCTCTTCCTGCATTCGTACAGCCTCTTTAATCCGATCATGAGTACTCAAAACCCTCTCTGCCCTTCAGAACCAGTCATCCACTCCTTCAGTCCCAGCTGAACAGGCATTCCAACAGTAACTGATAACCAAATAAACACTGAAATTGTGTTAAACCTGTAGCTGAGCACCTCAAGCAATTTAGGGCATATTCAGGCCAACGGAGAACCTTAGTCCAGTTCATCTGTTGATCTGGGCCCTTTTTCAGTCTACATCACAATTCTGGATCTAATGTTTATGCCCTCCTGAGATCTAGTTTTGTGATTCCTTTTGTCTGCCAAAGTTCTTTAAATGCTGCTGGGACCAAGGGTAGTGGATAGCAATATTTCACTATGATCCCTATAATCAATGCATAGGCCTAAACCACCATCTTATTTCATGAAGAAGAATCCAGCCATGGCTGGTGATGATGAAGGGAGAAGGAAATGTTTTGCAGTGGCTTAATATAGTACTCTGCATTGGGTCTTAGCAGGAGGAAGCGAATATCCTCATCTGCAGGAGATGCACCTGTCAGAAGTTTGACAGTGCAATCACTGGGGTGGTGAGGATTGAGACAAATAACTCCTTTCTTGCTTTATACTTCAATTTGATCATGGTATACCTGCGTTTTTTCAACAGTGTTTTCAACAGTTTGATTGCGATTTTGGGGGAAATGGCTAAATTTCTGAGCCTGAAGCTCAGAAATCAGAAAATATATGAGAATGGCACTGGAAAGAGACAGGAGTTTTGGAAAAAGGGATGAAGAATTATCAAGGCTTAACCTACTAGATAGGGATTGCCAGCTTATTTGGGCATTTGGTGACACAAGGTGTTCTGCTTCGCCACAGTAGCGACACAAACCCAGATAACTTCAGCATTGGTTTTCTAATGAGGATAGATGAGTACAACCCCTTTGCAGGGGTTCAGGATATGTCTGGAGGCACTGGAGGAGGTGCAAGCTTCCGAGGTGTTTGTTTCCATTCCCTCAGGAGTTTGTCACATTGCATAGCCAGACTAATGAGAGAATATAGTGAAAGCTTTTTATCCCAGCACACCATCTCAGTTTGTACTTCCTCTGTGAAATCCTTTCGAAATATCTGCATAATGGGGTCTCATTGTTTGCTGCAGAAGTGTTCTGAAAGACAGAGTATACTCGAATTGACATGGTTAGCTTCGCAAAGCTGAAGGCTTTGAACTTAGACTAAAAATCTTCAATAAGAAAAGTTCTCTGTTTCCCCACACACTGCTGGCGCCCATTCCATAGCTTGCCTGGTCTGTAATGAAAGTGGGAGGGACTGAAGGTGCAGATGGTCTGGCTTCAGCTGGTGCTGCTAGGTGGGTCTGAATACCTGACCAGACCCTAATTCTGTTATATCAGCTAGTAGATGCCTGTCTGGGCTAGCATTGCTAGTAAGGGAGCAAAGGGTGGCAGGGAGAAAAGCCAACAGTGAGCTCCTGGACTCACCAAGGATCAAACTTGTGTCTTTCTATGTGTATGTTATATGTCTCTCATAACACATGTCTAATACACATGCTTGCAACACATATAAGACATTTACTTCCTTCACAGAGTGTTCTCAGAGATAGTACCCAGCCAGACTAATAAGACAGACTGTGCATTTCTGCCCCTAAATTTTCATCTTCTTTAACAGGAGAGAGAAAACAACTCCTTTTTCCAAACAGACGGAGAAAGAAAATGGAGGTTTAGTGTTACTTTGAAGAGACAGTGTGTAACTGTGGAGAATGGATGATTCAATTATTTTGGAGACGTAATATTCTTGTGATGATTTTTCACTCCCTTCCCACCCCCAGCTCTACATCCAATCCGCACGTTTCTGCAGCTTATTCCAAAATGAAGTTTTGCTGGAAGAAGATTACAGTTTATAAAGTGAGGCCTTGGCCACTATTTGTTCCCAGAATTCACACAAAGTCTTCTGGACTTCTGAGAACTGCACCTTGTTTTGTAATCAAATCATCTGGTTCTGTTAAAGTGACCTTCAGCTAAAGCAGACCTTAATCATGAACAGCAAGGAAATGTGGAACACAAAGTATCACGTACAGACTATCAATGAATCCAACTTTTTAAATATTTTGAATAATCCTCTCAACTTTGAGTTATTCTTTTCGAACAGTAAAGTGTTTTCAAGCATTTCTATAATTTTTTTTTTTGTCAGCAATGTCACAGAAAAGCATGTAATTAAAAACTTTTTAAATTGTTTTCTGTAAAACAGGACAAATGCTTGAGGTATTTTTGCTGAAATTGATTAAACTACCATATACAGTCCAGTGACAGGTACAAATATATATTCAGCAAGTTTGTTATAGTTCTAACCATCTTAAATGTAAAGCCTGAATAATGTATTTGCGTTTAAAAATCACCTTACATCATAATAGTAACATTTCCACAGATATGCAGCATTTTTGCCACGCAGAAGCTTGCCAGGTTCAGGCGAATATCCTTCACTCTCTGTGATCAGACTCGGTGATGTGGCCATAGACTTGTTAGCCTTTCAGAGGGTCCCCTTGAACAGGCAACACATGTGTGCATGTAGCCTCACACCTGCAAAACCATCTTAAATATCCCCCCCAGCCGCCCTCAAGCACAGAAGTACACACACACAACAGCAGTAGCAGCAGCAGCAGCCCATAAAGCAGCTGGAGGGCCTGGCGCCAGTGGCCACAGGGCTGAGTTCGGGCTGGATTTAAAGGGCTGAGGAAGCCTGCTCCACATTATATAGGCACTTCTGACGAGCTGTCCCAGAGGCACTACACTCTTTGCAGCCTTAATCCTCGCCGTTTGTTCTCCCTCTGCCTGAGCATGGCGAGCAAATAAAAAACAGACAATACTGAACTAGTAAACGTGCCTTCCACATGTAATTGACAACGCAAAAGGCTGGGCTGGCCTAAACACCACTGTCTACAACAGACTGTCCCACTTGCAGTAAATGAGGTCTGGTGAAAGGAAAAACAGCTGTGACATGGCACTGTATTGGGGATTAAACTAAGCATCCTTTTGTTTGCTTCTGATGATGTGGTACGTCTTAAATGAAAGAAAAAGTCTGTCTGAACAGAAACGAGAGGAAGGCCAATTTGAACAGGCTGCCACTTTCCACAGGGAGCCTTGCTGCCATGTTATTGTAATGTTTCATTTGATTAGTTGTGGATTCCCTGCCTTTTTTATTCTTACGTGTACAGTGGCAGGTTATTGCTATGGCAACTACCTGAAGAACATACTGGGCATCTCCATCCTTTATGTGATCACGCTATAAAGCTGAGGCCGTGACGTAAAAACCACCGTCCCTTTGTTCCCGTGCTGCCTGTCCTCAAGTTGTCGTCTCAATCTGTAAATGTGGCCTGACAAAGGGGACTGTATGGTGAATCAGCAGACGCTGGGGGGAAAGTACACTCAGACCATAACTCCGCCTCAGACAACGGAATGAAGTCACCAGTGAAAACAATCAGTCCCTACAGCGATGACACAGGAATTGATTTGTACTCTCACTGATTCCTCAGCTATATTTGGCATCAATTAAGGAATCTTTTAGGCGACAGCACTGGAATACACTTTATGTCTGGGAGCTCACAATTCTGCTCGGTTAACCATGAAAATGCATTAGGCCTGGAACTGAGACAGGAATTAGATAACTAGGGTGGAAGCATGACAAAGCTTACAATACGAACGAGAGGAAAAGCCCCAATCAAGACCTTGAGAATGTCTTCTGGTTTGAGGAGTGTTAATTGGGAGCTTAAATGTCTTCAAACTGCCTCCTTTCTGACAGGCATGGTGGCTTTTTTCACAGTCTCTAAAGAATAATTCCAAGTGATCTTGCACTAAATGACCTCCAGAGCACACACTAAGCATTACATATGTTGAAAACAACCAAGACTAGGATGCAAAAATAAGCCTTAGGACATGACCTGAATGCCACAGACACTTTAAATGGGTTTTCAAGGTGAGCGGACCTCACCTGAAACCCTCGCTGCCTCCCTGAATCTCTCGCTGCCTCCTTAAATCACTTGTTGCCTCCCTGAATCTCTCGATGCCTCCCTAAATCACTTGTTGACCCCCTAAATCCATTGTTGCCTCCCTGAAACCCTCCCTGAAACACTCCCTGAAATCCTCCCTGCCTCCCTGAAACCCTCTGTCACAGCGCACGGTCTCCAGAGTCTCTCGGCCGGAGCTTCGGCAGTTGCTATAGTGATGAGACGGAGAGGGCCAGTTCAAGTTCCTGGCAGACGCCGGAGACTGATTTACTGAAGCACTTAGTCCATATGCACAGTGGTTTCTCTGGAGCGGAAGAGCAAAAGCGCAGCGATTGATCATGTCACTGAAATTGCGTGTGAACATGCAGCAAACCCTGTTGCAAGTCTCGATCATATTGTACAACCAAAGCCCAATGAGAAAGCTCCACAATGTCTCGGATACCGGAAAGCCAGCCACCACTATTCCTCGCACACTGACCACAGTGGCTGTATTTAACCAGGCTGGCGTAGGCACTTCCAAAAGGAGGGACCAGTAAATGCTTCATATGGAATTAGGGTAGGCGTGTGCAGCCTGGCTGGAGTCGTGTTCTTCATGATGACTGGTGAACTGTTGTGGCTCCAGCCCACAGTCAAAAATCTGTCCTCATAACCTTGGGAAAATTCAGACAAACCGGCTGCTTCCTGATCACCATGTTTGCATGTTTGCAGTGCACTGGGCCTCCTTTCTGTTAGTAGGACAAAGGTAATTTGGGGAAGGCCAGTTAAAAAACAGCTTTCTGCTGTTTCACAGTCAGTATGTCAATGAATCTTGGGTAACTATTAGATTATAACAGGGTATATATTATATGGACAAAAGTATTTGGACACACCTGTTTTTGGCTTTGGGCTAGGCCTCTTGCTTCCAGTGAAGAGCAATCTTAATGCTAAGATCACAAACAGTTTTTCCTTTTTCAAACGTCTCACAGCATAATTGTACTTTCAAAGCTTGAACACAGTTTTTCACATGATTAGACCTGAACTTGGAACTTTGAGAGGCCTTTAAAGGACTGGAATCAGCTGAAGATTCAAATAGTGAAAAGGCTGGAAAAAATATTCAGGAATGTCAAATCTGGGTCCATGTATCATTGCACGTTAATGCATTAGCTTAGGTGTTTCACAACTCATTTCTCAGGGCCTGTCAACACCCAACACACCCAAACAACACTGAATGTCTGGTACAGGTGTGCTTGGAATCTGAGCTTACAGTGACAATGTGGGCCATCTGTTAAGCACTGAGGGTTCAGACCTTCCTCCACTTTTTCTTTAGGTGTTTTTGTGGCAGTGTTAAATTTGCACTGGGATCTAACTAGAAATGTAGATAGTTCGTGGTCCTCTACTCATTCTGAGGCCACTTTGGGGCTCTGGGGGCTCATACAAAGCTCCCTTATTATGACTGCTCCTGCTTTACTATGTCTGCTGGTGACATTCCTCATGTTTCAAGCCCCCGAGCCTTTGTAAAATAATCCAAATTCCAGTTAAGTGCTGTTTAAGGCCATCTATCTTCAGGTGTTCGTTCCAGCAAAACACCACTGTGGTTTTCCTCCAGGGCAAAATAACTCCTTAATGAGGAGAGAAACCTAATTTCTGAAGGAGTGGCAGGGAATGGCTGGACCTAGTTGAGATGGACTGCGTGTTAGAACCGAGAGTTCTGAGATAAATGGTCCTTTCCACTCGCCTGCTAATGTATGATGAACACTCTCAGACCAAAAGCACTATCTGAATATAAAGTGCAACACTTGTATGAGGTTCTCACCAGTCTTTAATTCAAGGTAATACACTGAATGATGTTTGCAAAATGTACATAAAAGTGAGTTCATGCAGGAATCTTCTTTGTTGTGTTTTGTGTGTGTGTTTGCGGATGTGTGTGTTTGTGTGTGTCTGTGAGTGCATAAACCTGCTGGCACATATGATAGTAGCTCCCAATCTTTTAAAAAGCCACATCTATCTGAGGCAATGGCAGCAGGCGGCTGCTGCAACCTGCATTGATTAAAGAATGACTCATACCTCCAACAAAGAGGCTTGGTTAGTTACCTCTGTGGGGGAAAAAGTGACGCAAGGGAGAGTGGGGCCATCGCTCTGGCAAAGATGTTTCTTTGGAACTGATGGCAGGTCAGGCTCCATTACACTCCTTTACTGAAACACTCCAGGATGCTTTTTTTTAAAAAGCTGACAGAGTACCAGTCTGAGATCTAACACGATATGAGTTTCTTCTCACTCCCCCTCTGCTAAAGCCGACTTTCCGGTGGCTCGCTGTGGTGGAGTGAAATACTTTTTAAATCTACATGTCCCTGTATGTCCCTTTGAATTCAGTGTGGGGGTCTCTTTAGGAGAAGAATTACACAGCATGTCGTCCAGTAAGCTCATCTTGATCCTCAACGATATGAAAGATCTCAGCCTTAATGAGGGCACTCTGCAATGTGTTGCCTGAATATGAAGCCAACCCAGTATGATGACTCACCATGGAAGTAACCGACATGGTGAGAAAGATACTGATTCGAAATCCATTCTTATTGGTTTATTGCTCTGAGATGTGAGGATGATGACGAATGTGTGGAACCAGTGTTTCTCGGCTCAGTCCTCACATGATCTAGCTCCCAGTAGAAGAGTTGAGGATGTCATCATTGATTCTTATGTCAGAAATTCTCCTCATGTTCTAGCTGCTATCATTTACAATACACGGAAATGACACTTTCTCTATTGCTGCTCCAGGAAATGTAAACGGAAGAAATGAAATAAAGTAGATGTTCCAGCACTCAACCAGCCAACAAAAGGAGATGGTTCTAATCGCCCACCATGACAAAGATATTTATCAACTACTGGCATAGCAATGAAGCTGCATGTGTACATCTAGCAGGCCTGAGCTCTAATGAAACACAGTGAACCAAAAGGAAATCATGCAAAAAATGTAACAGCAAAAATGGAAATTACACCACCAGCAAACAAACCACAAAAACATGAAAAGGCCTGGAATGAAGCAGTGTAGCTTTCAACACAGGAGAGATATTAAAGACATCACTCACCTCCCTCAATATTTGACAGACAGGTAATTATTTTGGGTAGCACCAAAATGAAAGTACAACAACCCGGTTTTAAAAAACAGGACATTTAGGGAATGAACTGATGTGGTTACTGAGTGTAGAGTGCTGAAAAAAAATAGTAAAAAAACAAAATTCCTCATTTAATCACATGGTACAGGTGAGGCCGAAAACAGGTTATAGCAAAAATAAAGCACCCTAAGAACAGGGTTGATAAAGATGGTTGTAACCCCACTCAAACATGTTGGGATGGACGATCCCTTTGATGCTGAGGAACCTGTAAATTCCAGGAGATCTTTGGGTGGGCCTTTAGAGCCAGGGAGATCAGATAGTTGCTGTCATATTAAAAGCATTCTTGAGGTTTTATTTGTTAGCCAGTTGAAAGCTCCAGCTGTCTGTTACGTGGGAATGTGTCATAGATGAATGGAAACTGTCCCAAAACATATGGTACTCGCATTAAAACCTTAATATTTCTTTTAAAGACCCAGTCTTATTCAAAAGTGCAGATTCATATGAGATTAAAACTAGAGGGATATTTTACATCACTGTAAAATGGATGTGATCATGCGAAGATCAGTTTTTCTTTTCGGATCAATGAAAGTGTATTATGGAACTAGTTCTACCATTTCGGAGAAGAAAACGTCCATCCAGTGAACTGCACCTTCAGAATATCCAGGAACTGCAAAGTTTGGTGAACTGAAGGCTGGAAAACCCTTTCAGCAACAGCACCAAGAGCTCGACATTGATTGACCATGCTAAAACTTGGTACGGGTTCACAGCCAGTTCTTCCCCCAGAATTTATAGCAGAGGCGCTTTCTGAAGTAGGGAAAAGAATTACTGAGCAAGAGAAAAACATGTACGATGTCAAAACATCCAAGTGTCATGCACAAGCTGGCCTTTTCACTGCACGGCGGCCGCAGCTTTCTCATACAGTATCTGTTGTGATAAAGCAATCAAACCAGATAATGGCCTGTTTGTGAGCCCTGAAGTATTAAGGTCGAAGAAACCAACAGGGCTATTTAAACACGGCCCAGCGAGGGACTCTCTCGCATTACCAGGCAATGTGATGGAACTCTCAGGACCAGAAGATGTTCTTAGTGGCGTTGCCCCAATTTTGCGAACGCCCAAAAGCGCCATAAGCCGTCTTATTTAATGCTCATCCCCCACTCTACTCATCAGTGCAGTGCCGTGTTACATAACACGTAGACTTCGGCTTCTTGTGAAATACAGGCAGGAGATAAAAGTGGAGGCATCCAGCTCTCACTGGTCTGGAAGCTCCAGAGGCAGATGTCAGTGCGAAAATAAACACGACGCTCTGCCCTAGTTAATACCTGTTTACTCGCTCAGGTCGGAGATCTATTTACAGTGACTTGACCAGCGGCTGTTATACATTAGACACCTGTGACTCAGTAAAGACGGTGTTATCTCTGTGGATTTGCCACAGTGGAGTGTTCAAACAAGTGGTATTTATAGCATGCTGGCTCAAGAAACTATCCACATATGAAACCTGTAGAGGGAAATATACAATTCTTCGATGTTATATATATTTTTAAAAAATGCCTGTCAGCAGATTTATGAGAGAAAGTGACAAAGTCGTTCTTCTTGTCTTATCGTGTTCGGAAAATCATGTGGTTGGCAAACAACAATAAATCCAGTCCTGCTAAGGTTTAGCCTTTTTTTCTGGAGATTTTGCAGCATGCCTGTCTCAGACTCTACTTGCTCAGCTGAGTATGTGTGTGTGTGTGTGTGTGTGTGTGTGTGTGTGTGTGTGTGTGTGTGTGTGTGTGTGTGAACTCTGTCCAGCCTCCATCTGTCTGCATGGTCTCTCTGCCCCAATTCCACAGTGAGAAGATTAACTGTAACAAAGTGAAAATAGGCTTTAACTACGGAGCTACAGGTGCTGTGTTCTCCTCAGCGCTGTCAGAGGGGCTCCCTAAACATTCCCTCAGAGCTCCAGTCGCCTCGTTTATAAACCCTATATATAAACTCTCTGCAGGTGAATTCTGCCTATAAAACAGACGAATGTGAGGGAGCGCTGCTGTTACAAATCATATATTCTTTCTTTCATTTGTTCTTTCTTTCTTTCTTTCTTTATGTTATGTATTTCTTTCATTGTTTCTAATTTCTTTCTTTATGTTTCTATTTCATTTTTTCCTTTTACGTTCTTCCTTGCATTCTTTCTTTCTTCCTTTCTCATTCACTTCTTTCTTTCTCTACGCAGTGTCCAAATGAAGTAACAATAGAGAAAAAGATTGTGAACCAAGAGAAATGTTAGTATTTATTTAGGTTTAGAATTGTATTCATGAACTGTGTAAAAAACGCTTTCTCCTTCTCCTGTAAAGGAGAAAGTGTAAACGTTTTTTCCCATAACAGTAACAATGTGAAATCAAAGAAGTCAAAGTTGTCCATATGTGTGAGTTTGTTAAATATATGATAGGAGCACTTCCTGTTCATATGATATGAGAAGTTCTATGGTAGTCATGTGCCCAGCAGCCAGTCAGCAACACAGGGCTTAAAAGAAGTGAATTAAAAGAAAGAGGATTAAAAAACAAGTCCAGAGTTCTGTTACTTCCAATAATCCTAATTCCGCTTTCACCCAGGATTCTCTCCAAACAAACAAAAACAGAAATATTTTTTTAAATACCCAGTGAATATCATATTGCTATTACACTCCATCTGTTATTTTTATTAATTTCTCGGCAGCCTTAAAAACCAGAATAGAGTTTATTGTATGTTCACATTTACAAGGAATTTGCTTCAGTGGCTGGTGCAAGTATACACATGAATTTAAAAAGTACAATAGAAACCCTGAACAAAACAATAACCAACCTACTTAGCAAAATAAGGTAAAGGTGAAGTGGCATTTGGTAGACGCTCATATCCAGAGCGACTTACAGGCATTATTTACAGGGACAGCCCCCCTGGAGACACTGAGGGTTAAGTGTCTTTCTCAAGGACACATTGGTAGACAGGCAGGGCTTTGAACCTGTAACTTTGTGGTCATCGCAATCACAGGCATGTGTTTTACCCACTAGACTTCTAAAGCAAAAACATTACATACAATACGCCAAAACCAATCACTTTTAGTGCCTTCAGGACAGGCAGGAAGAGTGAAAGGGCAGCCGGTCACTGAGGGTGTCCTGGCTGTTTTGGGCTCGTATGGAATAAAGAGGTCATTTACGGGCCCGGGCTCCATTATGCATGAGCCGAACATCCCCAGACTGATCACCTTGCACAGTAACGAACAGGAGTGGCATCAGAGAAACACAGACCGTATCATATTTCACACCAAGGGGGAGGAAGCCTTTTTAGAAAATACTGCTGAGTTCTTCTCCTCGGGTCAAATATTGCACTATTGTAACAGACCAGGTTTATTTATCCAGCTCAAAAAGTACACGAAGACGATTTCAATCCCACAGGGTCTAAACCATGCTTTCTAAAGGCTTTTTCCCCCCAAGTTTCAGTGTGTTTATTTTTTTTTTACCTCACTGTCATCTATCTTTTTATTTATTTCAGATTTTTTGAATACTCGTTTTTGGAAGCAAGCTATAAACTTAAAATAGTAAAGCCTAGGAAAAAGGCTGCAAAATTCTGCAAAAATGTATTCATATTTCCAAAAAGTACAATAGAGGTTATGAAAAACAGCCTGTATTCTGTGATGTTAGTCACAGTGGTAATTATTGTCATTTTATGGTGTCATTTCTAATCATTTTGAAAAAGCGCACCTACAGATTGCATCAAAAGTGAATAAACCCCCTAGGAACACACTACATCACCCGCCCAAATATGTGTATGTCTGTATAAACACACACACATATATATCGGCAGCACAAAGGCGATGTCAAATAGGGCAAATTGCCCACCGATCAACAGATAATTGCATCCCTCTTTCCACCAAAACCTGCTGGTTGTTTACAGCTTTTGTGGTTTAATATACCGTATTTTTCGCCATATAAGTTACACTTTTTCTTCACCAAAACTGGGGGGGGGGGGGGGGGGGGGGGGGGGG
>JBBKCR010097758.1:10369-21223 GCA_037577295.1 Ladigesia roloffi | reverse complement strand
GGAGAGTATTTAGATTCTTTGCGAACATTTAGAGTGTAGGAGAGTATTTAGAGCCTCTTTAGCCGTGAACACTGGGATCCATGAAGAACTGGCCCAAGTAGTGAGAGATAGAGTTACTTGATCAAAATAATACAGACAAGAGTAGTGTATAAATGTTATGTAGGGTTTTAAAGACAACATTAAAATTGAAGATCAAATAATGTCAGAGGAACAGAGAAAAACATGTTGTATTTAGAGTCTATGAGAACAGTTAACATCTGGGAGAACACATGGAGAGTCTCTCTCCAGCTTGCTTTCTTTCTCTCTCTCTTTCACTCTTGCTTGCTCTTTCATTCTCAGTTTCATTGTCTCTCTCCCTTTATCAATCACTGATCTCAGTCTCCTCTTTTTCTCTCTCTCTCCCTCTCTTAATCACTCACTCTGTAGCACCCACTTTAAACTAATGAGGTGAGTGACCTGCTCAGCTCACATCTATCTTGTGCCGAGGACTGATGTCCAGAAATGAACAGTGTGAATTCAAAGGTTAGTTTTATTATATCTTTATGCATCTGCATCTAACACATAAAGGAACTTGAGTCATTAGCATTTAGATGGAAGAATAAACCCTTAGTATAGAATCAGTAATAAGGAGTGACTAACAAATGGTAATTTGTGACTTGAAATGTTTTTGTCGGTTCTTTTTTGCGTCAGCTCCGTACAGACCTCTGGGAGAACACCCGTGTGTCTCCATTGAGTCTTTTTGGTATTAATTGCACTGTGGCTGCTCCTCAGAGTTTAGGTGAAGCTCACTAATAGCTGCCCTACATTACTGTGTGCTCAAGACAGGAACATGCACATAGTGACCAAGAGCATAGGAAAAATCCTTTAACTATGCTAATGACCTTAAGCCATTCTAATGACCTGTCACAGCTACTCCTATTGTGTCTCTCTGACTTTTTTCCTCAGAAGAAGGACCAATAATACCAATAATAATAATAATAATAATAATAATTGATTTACTGCAATTTTGTGTTTCATATTTTCTCTGCAGCAGTGAAAAGCAGGATCCATGAGGGGTTGAATTATTTGATCACTGAAATACATGCAGCAGGAACATTTGAAGTGTATAAATTGTTATCTAAGGATTTTAAGACAAGTTAAAATTGAAAATGAAATAATGTCAGCAGAACAGAGGAAAAACATTGTATCTTGTTGTAGTGACATGTCTAATTTGTATGAAATTTGATCAATACCGCATTGATGTGGTGTTGTAAAAAAATGGCTAAAATACCTATTTCCATTGTGTAAACCCTAAATTTGACCCTAAGTATGCTCCCTAAAATTTTTTATCTAATTTAAAACTCTTTACCCTTAAACAAAATGTAAAGGTGGACCCATATTCGTACTGTACAGTTTACACTGAAATCCTGCAGTGTTAGAACCAATAAAACCGCTGCACAGCCTGTACTGTAATTCATTCACACTCATTTTCTTTGGTATGCGTTGTCGTTTTTGGTAATTTACTGTAATAAAAATACAGGGCTTTAAGAACAACAAAACAAAAAACACAAGACCACTGGAGACGCTCCACGGTGTAAATTCTGGACAGCACAGTCCAGAATTTCTGTCACAAGGCAGCAGCCAATCATCAGCAAGGAGAAAGAAATAATGTTCTCGGATTGGCTACTTTTAAACCTCCCCGCTACATCTGACAGTAACGTCTGGACCTTGTCCGCCAAGCCCCCTCATCCTCATGCTGGTTGTTGTTGAACAACGATGGTTCATTCCGTTCTGGTGTCTGATTGCCTTGGTGAACGTCATGCCCAAACATAAACAACAACCAGCACGAGGACTAGACGGAATGGCAGACGAGGTCAAGAAATCAGTCAGCTGTACTCAGAGGTGGGAGGTTGAAAGTCTGCAATAGACTGAAACAGTGACTATCATGGTTACATGTATTCTTTGACCAAAATGACGCTAATCATTAAAACATTGATCAGCTGTAACTAACTAGTGGAAAACGACAGCTGTATATTACTAAACAAGTTGATAGACATTACATTATCCTTTGAATAAATGTTTCTTTTCACGCTTCCTTTATAATTTAACTCAAGCTATACTTGTTACATGCCTCATTTACTGCTGACACTAGAGCGACTGAAATCAATAAATTGCATCCTGCTCCATAGCTGCTTTTACACAAATTTGTACTGTTGTATGATGAGTCCACTAATCGTTCAGTGGTTCGGAAGATTGGCCAGTGGCCTCTCCTTTGACCTCTGATGTAAACAGAGAAAATGATGTGAGTGGAAATTAGTGTACAAACACATGAACATGTTCAATCAGTCTCAGTGGCCTGAAGAGGCTTCTTTCTGATTAGTGTTGAGATTCAAGAGTCTGAAGGAGATGTGAGGATAATGGTTCAGAACCATGTTCATAGAAAGGTGAAAGAAACAGGCAAAATTTCACCAGATAATTTATGGCCTTAATTGTTTTAATAGCGGTCATTTTATTTACATGTATCATTTCATGAAAGTGCAATCTGTAATAGATTTCTTGTAGTGCACTCCAATTCCAATTCTTTCAACTGCATCAGTTCACTTGTAGTTTTTTGTGCTCATTTAAGCTCAGATCTCAATACATTTTATGGATCTCTGAAAAACACACATACTCAAAAAACAAATCAATGTGGCAGTGTTTCTTCTAGTATTATCAAATAATATGCCTGTGGATTCAAACCCCACATTCTTCCATTGAGCAAGACACTTAACTCCAGGGTTGCTCAAGGGTTAAAAGTACTTTTATAACGGTATATAGGCTCCTCTTCACAGCTGGAATCCCTGATTTGGTTTTAAATGGTTGAAGTGTGGAATTTACTGTATACTACACTACACAGCGAAAACTCCCTGTTAAATACAACCTCACACAGGGATGTATTTTTCTAGACCTATGTTTGAGTTGTGTCTGAGTGTTGGTCATTTTTCATGAACCCTTTTGTGACCACTTAAAATGACAGGATCAAGATTTAGCATCAAATTATTGGCTCCTATTTACACCAGAGATGCAGCAGTTATTCATAAGCCAATTCTGTTCAACACTCTAGTCTACTACAAATAAATTATAGGCAATGTGGCTGGATACAGTAAAAGAGAGAGAGAGAGAGAGAGAGAGAGAGAGAGAAATGTATGTTAGGAGATCTGCACAGAATAAATCAGCCTCTCTTTCTCTCTCGATCTATATCTTTCTCTTTCTGGGTCTCGCTGTCAGAGCTGTTTGCATACCATTTTCTGTTGATGAACAAAAAAATCCCCCACTTAGGTTCTTACATCCCTCTTTGAAATCTGAAAAAGCCCTAATTGGACACCGTTTGCTGCAGGGCTCAACTCCCCTTGATCACACTGATGTAATTTAGCTCTTATACACATTTGTACATCCTCAGTAATTGTGGTTTTGGAGTGGTTGCCATTCAGATTAACATATGCACGCATGCATATGTTTTTTCATCCTGTTTTTTTTTTATTATTGTTGTAGTCTTTGCTTGACATCCTGCTTACTGGATGGGATAGATATGGAGTTCATCACAGTTAAAGCTTGTGCTTGAATTCCTCTTATTGCTGCATTTTAATTGCACTAAATGTTAACTACCCTCCGGCTTTCTCATAATTCTAATTAGCAAACTAAAAGGACTTTTGGTCTTTTCTGCACTCACTGTCTGTTTTTGCCATTTGGCATGGATGTACATACAGCCATTGTCTCCATATTCATGTCAATTAGTGACCTGTGGCCTCACAGGAAGGTCATTTCTGTTCATTAGGGTGATGGTTCAGCATGGCAAAGTCTATCTTATCAGCCAAGACATGCTGGGTGTATGAAGGTGATTATACCACACCAGTATAGCATTGTGGTCTGTATGCTCAAATCCTCATGTACATGCTTCAAACTGTACCAAGTTGTTTAGTAGTGTCAAACAGACTTGTTTATGTGATTCCTGACACAGTAGGATGCACTGTTCTCTATAAAAATGGACAAAAGTATGTTGCATAGATGCCATTGTATGTGTAACATATCACAGCAGATCTCCTGAATCTTTAATTTTACAGTGACAGAAAACAAAAAATAGGCATTCTGTTATTAAGTTCAGTCATAAAAAGAAAACTGAACAAATGTCTTTAACCAGTGTTTCATTTTATTGAAGAGACATGAGCAAATAAGTTTCACTGGTACGTAAGTGTTTTAAAATCATGAATATTTTATTCCCTTATTATTTTTATGCATTTACTACATTTTAAATGTTAATTTTTAATTATATCATAGCGACAAATCTAATGGGACACATAACCATTACACCAGCAGGGACTTTAATTACACTGCATTCCAATACACAGACTTTAATTTAGAGTTGGTCCCCCTTTACACCTATAACAGCTTCTCTTCTTCTTGGAAGGCTTTCCAGAAGTTTGAGGAGTTTTTGTGGGAATTTATGTCCATTCGTTGTGCCTGGCTCAAAATCATCTGTTCCAAATCTCTGTGTGGGTCAGTCAAGTTCTTCCACACAAAACTCATCCAGGGCACTGGGAGTTGAAACAGAAAGGGTTCTTCTCCAAACTGTCTCCATGAAGTTGCAAGCATGGTGTTGTCCAAAATGTGTTGGTATACTGAAGCATTAAGAATACTTCACAGGAAATAAGGAACCTTATCAAATCCCTGAAAAACGTGTTTGAGTACTTCTGTGTATTTAGTTAATGTGATGATGGCACATCTCCATCCATATTTGACACCTGGTATTGCATATGTGTATGAGATATCCTACTGCACATCAGCTCAGGTAACCAGTAATAATAAGCTGCATCCATTTAGTGCATGTAGATCTTCATCTCTCAATATTCTCCATCTCAGCTACAAAAAATTCTTCAACAGTTTAAGTTTGCTGCAGTGACCAGAAACAATTAATTAATATCATAACAGCCAAAATCAAAGCTCCAAGCAACAGATGCATTAATTCAAAGGGAAATTCTGTCAACTTTGCACAACTTTGTCTCATTGCAGTATTGATCACAGATTTGGAACCTGGAAAACCTGAGAAGACTGCTCTGAAAACAGTCATGTGTCATTTTCAAGTGCAATTAAAACTGTGATGTTGGTCACGCAAGTGGAAAACAACGAAGTGTTCCTGCATTCTTGAAATTGTTTGTGTTTTCAGACTGTTAAATGCAGACTGGTGGCTATGAACTAATTTTCCAAGCTTTGCCCCAGGATCTTCAGTTTTGTGAGGGCAAACATCTAATGTCCCCACCATAAATCTAACCTCAAATCTTGCCTCTCACTCCTACTAATCTTTTATCTTTGGAATCCTGGTCCATTTTTTGATAATACAAATGGTCAGTAAAAATACATTTGTCTTTACAATGCTAAGCACTTATAAAAAGCATCTAGTACTTGCTACAAAAGATTTGAAGCTCCATCGTAAAACATATTGACCAAATATCACTCAATACATCACTTAAAACAGGGTCACTGGAAGACACTGCTACTTGAAATCAGATCAGGAATGAGAAGGAACTGTCTCTCCGTGAGCCATGCAGGGGAATGCTGCACAAGCATTAAAACAGTGATGTTGTTGCGGAGGAATTAGACAGGATTGGTGTTAAGCTCAGCATCCAACAAACTGTTGAATCAAAATGAAACTCAAACCCCACACAAATCCCCAGCAACTGCTCAGCAACCGATACTGCAGCCTGACTGCTTGTGCTAGTTTGAGCAAATCTATGTTTGTGTCTGTTGAAACTCTGAGTGTAAAGTTGAAATCTTATCGTTTTAATTAGCTGATTTTCTCTGATCAGTGTGGATGAGTCTCAGTGTTTAGATTGCTGCTGTGCACTAATTCCACAAGACGGGTCAGTTTGTATCAAGGTTGAGGGCCACAGGCTTCAAATAAACATAGCCTTCTACACCACTGTATCTTTGCATAGATGTTCTACACATATAATCTGACCCACAAAATGTTGCACAAGCATTTAAACAAAAACCCTCCTCCTGTAGATCTACTTTCCACCCATGTTTGACTTCAACTTGCATCTAAAATGCTGCCCTCATCTCCTCATTCAACACTCCAGCCAGTCAGAGTGTTGCAGGCTGTGGCTGGAACTAGGGTTCTCGGGTGGAGAGAACCAGGGTTTGTGAAGACAGCCTTATAATCTAAAGGCCTGTCAAGGTTTGTGTAGCTTGAAAACTCCCAGGCACATGTCCTGTTGATTTTCTATGTGAATATAAGATAACACATTCTCCACAAAAATAATAATCTTTCATTGCAGCACCTGTTCTGACAATATACCTGCAAGGGTTAGCTAACTTACCACAAAAAACCCATAAAAAACAAAAGTGCACCATAACGTTTGAACATGTAACAACTTTTTTCCCAAAAATAATTTCCAATGTTTTTTCCTATGTCTTTTTTTCTGTGATATTTCTGTCTTGTGAAATGTTGTATTTTCCTAAACATCCTTTTGCATTTTTTGTAAACATTCTGGCTTTCCCTGTGAAGCCATCATTTATAAAGAAGGGAAAAAATATTTTTAAGTCTTTCATCGTTTGAGATGAGTAGATGGTTATTATGCACTAGCATTATGACTCATTACTGTGTCCAAAATCAAGCTACAATGTAATTAGGTCATATTAGTGGTTCCGGAAATGAATAAACCATCTCTTTCAGTCATGTTCTCTCTCTATCTCTCAAATGGACACACACACACACACATTCGCATGCACACACTATGTCCTACGCTTACAAACTTCAGACTTTTACTTAATTCTTCATGTTAATAAATTAAGTGTGAATTAATTAACTATGTTTTTATCTTCTGCCAGCACACATACTTCTCCACTGACACGCAGACACGTTTCCATAACTTTCTTTTTCACTTGTTTATCTCAGGGGAATTATGAAACAAATTGTTTTATAATTATTTGTCAGAAGAACAGAAGCGAGAACGATCAAAGTTGCTGGTGGGAGATGGCTGGAAATTAAAAACAAAATGGCATTCACTTATTACTTATTTTCCACCTCAGTGATTCTGGAACATTCTTCACTCCAGTGACTAAGACTAAGTGTCAAAACATGATCAGGAAAATCACTAAGCAAACATTGCTGATTCCCATCCATATTGATTCAAGTCTCACAAATTGCCATCTATGTGTGTGGTGGGTTGGGGTGGGGGGTTGTTGTGTTAAAGCTAGAAATGATGCCTTATGGGTTTTCAAAATTGTTTTCTTTGATGATTTGAAACCAAGCAATCATTCTTCAGAACATCCAGTTTGAATCTGATTGGTTCAGGTGCAGTGTTCACATTTGAAAGCAAATTAAAAAAGATTTCCTAAGCCGGGCTGCAGACGAAGAAATCAGCGTAAAAACACCCATCAAAGAAACAAAAGTGCCAAAATAAGACTTCTGTCAGGTCTCTGTACTTCAGTATGTCTACCTTCCATTAAGTCTGATTCTGTAAAGTCCTCCTGCTTCTTTGTGCGCAGACTAATGGAGTTTCCTGGGGAGCACTCTGTGCTGTAATGAAATAGTGGGCATGTTTCTGATTTGTCACCTTGTTCTGTTTTACTGAGAAATGCATTTTCCTGGTGGTTCATTTCCCTTCTTTGAAGCAGAAGTCTTAGTACAATTTCTGCTTTAGGTTGTCATTCATGGTCTAGGTCTTAAATCCATGGAATGTCAAATGGTCATCCAGTTTTTGTTTTGTTTTTTTGCACTGAACGTCCTGTTGGAACACATTTTTCTCCATGTTAATGAAATAGAGATTTATCTACCCAGCTGATACTGAGGAACTTGTCTGATCACGTTTTGTCCTCTCACTCTCTCGCCTGCTTGTGCAAATGACCAGTCAGACACCATATAAGACTATTACTGATGATTTCAAATATTTGTGTTGCAAGTGTTGCAAGTAAAGCAATATAAGGCTTGCACCTTGTGAAGTAAAATCAGAGAAGTAAAATGCACACATTCATCATTAGATAACAGGAAAGTAAAATCTCCATTTAAATGAACTTTAATCTTGTGCTTTTTTATCCTAGTGTGTTATCAGGGCACCCACAGAGCTCTTGTGGGTTTGTGTTTTTTTATTGAACCTTGCTGTAAATGATATACTTCTACATTGCTCATTTAAACATTTCAGACACTATACTTGCAAAAAATGGTTTAAATATCAAATGCCAGTGTTAAAATGTTGCTGATTCTGCTGACTGTTCGGCGTGTGGCCTCTTGAGAATGTCCTTTGCTGGTGTTGCATTTCTTATCACTTCATGCTGACAATGTATCAACATGTTTAAAGACACACTGGCTAGGTGTGGCTAGAGCCAGTGGTCTGTCTCCGGTGCTCACTGATATCTTGATGCTGTCTGACAGTCAGATTAGGGTGCCCTGGGCTTGAGAGTCTGACAGACATGATTTGAAATCAATCATCTGTGTTTCTCTTTCCCATTTTCTGCCATTGCCTCAGCTGTTACATCAAGAAGCTTGGCAGCAGTGTCTTGGGTCTTTCCTTGCTACTTTCATGCTACAAATGAATAGATCAATGAAAATTACTAGTAGTAAAACAATAAAATATAGTAACTTTTTAAAACAATATTTTGAAGCTGCAAGGTGTGTTAAGCTACAACTACTACATGTCTCCTTTAGAGCTTTACTAGAGATTTTAATAGAGTCACACTCATGTTTGACTGCGTTTGAGCTAAAGAGAGGAGTTTCAATTAAACGGAACCGTTTATTGTTCAGGTCTAATAGGTGTTTTAAAACTTTGAAAAACTATAATAATCTGTGTCACCTTTTCGCCTCAGGCTGTATCTCTAACAGAGTCACTTCAGACATCAATGATCTTGAGCAATCATATTTGACTTTTGAGCAGCAAAACAAGGGACAAAATAGAAACTAAATACAGTGATCTAGGCATTGATACATTTTGCAAGTGTAGCACACTTTGTAATGTACTTTTAAACACAATAATGAATAAGCACACTGGTGAATGAATTGCTGTTTTGAATAATTAGGCCCAATTTATTGCATTATTTTTCACTACTATGGTAGACAGCTGTATTTTCAATCCCAAACTTTGTATGCCTTTAAAAATATTCTGACCAGTTACTAAAAATTCTGCAAAAATAAGCAAAAATAATCATAACAACACAACTCGCATGAACACGTAATACCCTCTAAAACTCCTTGCACCTCTGATGATGAGGACCGAGAGATGAATTTTCTGGTATAAAATGGACCTTTTCTGCTGAAAGGAAATGCAGCGAGTGGTTTTGCTGAGATAGAAGTACTATTCAACATGGAAATTAAAGGCACTGGCGAGGAGTTTTAATGGACAAAAAGAATAAGAAAAAGAAAGGATGGTATTAATGGAACCTATTGGTGATTATGATTAACCTCACCCAGTCGGTCCCTAGCTCTAGTTTTTACTCTAAAGCTACCAATTTCAAAACCAGCCACAGGCTATCAGTTCATATATGCACCTATAGGTCCTGCTTTTACATAACACAGAACATTTGGTACAGAAGAGTAATTTGCAGAAAGTCTTCCCAGCCTTGCAGCTATTGGGTGCTTTCTGAGGTACAGCACTGCAAACATATTTAATGCTTTAGTGATTATTTGAGACAATCGTGAAGGATTTTATGTTCAGTTTTAAACCATATGGGGTCCTAATGATGACTGGAAGGAATTCAGAGAAAGAGACCTTTTCAAGATAATGAGTTCTTCAAATAACTTGTTGAGGGTTTTTATTTATTTATTTTTATCCTGTGCAGAACGTCCTCCTGTTATACAAATGCAATGTCATGTATTTTAGTGAGTTTCATTTTTTTGGCACTAGATTCAGACTACATTTAAATCAAGGCTGTGAGGCAATTCAGACCATCAGGTTTTACAGAGTGGAGAAAACTTGCAGTCGTGAAATCAAGCTTGAGAAGCCTTGCAGAAAATGATCCAAACGCAAAGAGACAGTCCTGAAGCTGGACATAAGTTCAAATGTCAACATTTCCAATAAAAAATATTAATAAGGTGCATGAACATATGAGATGCAGTTTGCAGTCATAGGTGACAGAAATCTTCTGCTCACCTTGATTTGGTAACAACAGTATACAGCCGTCTTGGTGGAAATATTATTTATCGTGATAAATAGTTAATTATATATTATATTTGTCATATTACATCATGCAAACATTTTGTAAAACAAATAAGCTTGTAAAGGTTATAGGTTACAATGATTTTGCCACAGTTGGTTCTTTAGAGCCCAACAGAACGCTATGTGAATACCTGACAGTCAGAGGGTTATTGATCACTGTTTGAACAAACTATTTGATCAAATAATTAGTAGAAACTGGTGATTACAGTTTAAAAGTTGATTTCAAAATGAAAGTCCCATGGCTTTGAACTGACTTCCACACTAATGTTGATGTGCATTACACTGAAGTGATATCATACAAATATACATAAACAATTTCATGCCTCTGTAGGGTTAACTGAAGTCTCCACATACACCAACTCAAGTTTTCACATGTCACCTCTTCATTGAAAAACTGACAGAAGATACAACACTGAGATATTAAAACGGCAAACAATGGTTACACAAAGAGAAAGAGTCTAATACTCTACAATTGGTTTGGCTCCAGATGTGCACTTGCTCACTCATTTGTTAGAGCTGAGTGCTGGAGATGTGGCTGCAATGCATGGCCTCAGTCCTTGTTTTAGTCTAGCTTGGAAAGAGTGTCATGATTTGACCATATAATTGATCAGTTTATTTGAGCAATTAAAACAACTGCATGTAAAAATCTTTAGCTTTGAAAATGACATTAGTTCCCTCACCCCTAGTTTCT
>JBBKCR010097549.1:0-24225 GCA_037577295.1 Ladigesia roloffi | reverse complement strand
TATGAATTTGCTTGATCCATAGCTCATATGGTTTAAGTGATTCAGTGATTACATTTTTTTTTACAATTAACTGTGTTGGTAATAAAGCTGTTCTTTTTACATATTTTTCTTCAATTTGTAATTCAAGATTGCCCAACCATAAACATAAGAATAGTTAGGTTTGTCCCGATACTGATGTCGATACTGATACTGCTTATTAATACTGATATCCATCGATACTCATCGCCATCATCTGGTGCAAACAGTAAAGACAACACATAAAAAGATGTAAAACAATGATGTGAATTTTGAGCAATAATTGAGCATATTGTGTCCTGAGTGTCCTGCAAAAATAATGAGGAAGGAGCGATCGCTAAAAACGTTCTTCTCAAATCTGTTTGATTGCAGTAATTCTTTAGTGAACTGGACGATTCCAAGACCTGGTAAATTTGCTTACACCATTTTATGGACCAGAATATTAAATACAATACCTTGCATGGCTTTTTATGTCAGCTGCACTGCACTGTGTGATAAATGGGCCAAACAAAATGGTTTAATAATTAAAAAAAAGCATTTACCCCAACAGCAGTCAAAAGGAAGTTCTTATTTCTTGAGACCCCAATGTCCAAAATACTAGGTTTGTATAAATAAAACCTCTTGTAATATTACTGTGGTTGCCTATCAGGCCGTTTTAAACATTAACCCCTGATGAAATAAACGTTGGCCTTAGTTATGTACGGTGTGTGTGCTTTTTCAGATTACAAAAATATCTTCCTCATAACAGCCGCAGAAACACTGATCTGTTACTCGTTTGCATATTGCAGCCTTCCTGTTTTATGATGGTGGTTAACAACTTTCTCTGTCAACCGTGGTCTCCATTCACGGGCTGGGTTCAGTCGTGGTGCATATGCACATGAGAGTGCGACATTAATGACAAACGGCCACTGAGTGATTGATTGAAATGTGTGAAGAACAATGTGACATCAGAAGGTCAATTTTCTTCACAAGGCTGCCACTGATTGGTCGGTAGCTCAGCTCTTGAATGAAAATCTAAGGTTTGTTCAAACTGATCTTCTGGTCGTCTTTTGTTTTTTTTTTCTAGTTTTATGAAAATTTCTGCTTCTGATCAGGAGGTGTTACTTCTTTGTGCATTCAGTACATATTGCTATTGTTGGAGTATCAAATCTCAAACTGTGAAAAAAACTTTAAAATGGAATTCTTTTTTTCTCTGTCTGTAGGAGGAAGAGGCAGGACCCCTCCCCCTCTCTCTCACCGTTTCAGACTACCTCACTCCCTCGTGGTCCCTCTCTCCCTCCTCTTCTCCAGTCTCCCACTCTGAGGCCAGCGACTCGGATCGGGATGAAGACGAGGAGGAGGAGGAAGATGAAGATGATGACGAAGATGAAGAAGACCTGGAGGAACTGAGGGGCCGAATGATGAGGAGGCGGAAGAAACGGAAAACGGCCCCCACCTCCAAGAAGAAGGAGCAGATGGCTCAGCCCCGCCCACTTTCCTTTGCCTGCCCCACCCCTTCCTCGTCCTCGCCCTTCCAGACGCCTCTGGCCCCGCCCACCACAAACATAAACAACAACATAAATATCAACATCGGCCGCGGCACCAGCGGCACGGTCAGCCGGCGGCAGCACTGTCCGTACTGCGGACGGAACTTCCGCTCCCTAGCCAGGCACTTGGAAAAGCACCATGACCAGCAACCGGAAATCCGGGCCGCTATGGAACTCGCGCACATGCGCTCACACTCGGCCTCCAACGCACACACCCCAAGCTCCAGCTCGCATGCGTTCACCTCACCCTTGCAGCCTTCGTCCTCTTCCTCCTCTGCCACCGCTGGTCCATCGCTGTTCTCTCGCAGTGAACGGGACCCGCAGTCTGCCTCCAGTTCTGGAGCCGTGTCCTTTTCCCTTTCCCTCTCTCCCACTTCGGCGTCTGCAGCCACAAATGCCTCCAAAAAAACCTCCGCCCCCCTCTCCACCCCGCCCAAGAAGGCACCAGCACCCACTCCCTCAGCGACAGTTAAAACCTCCCCAGTGACGCCCAGCATTACTCCTCCATCCAGGAGGGGGCGCCGGCCCAAGAAAGAGAAGGAGGAGCAGCAAAGGAGACAGGAGGAGATAGCGAAGCAGGAGGAGATAGCGAAGCAGGAGGAGATAGCGAAGCAGGAGGAGATAGCCAAACAGGAGGAGATTGCCAAACAAGAGGAGATGCTGGAAGAGGAGGCTCCCCCTACTCCAGGACGAGATGAGGAGGAAGAGGCAGAGGAGGAGGAGGAAGATGATGAAGAACTGGAATTAAATGAAATGAGAGACAATGAGAGTGATGAAGAGAAGAATGGCGAGTTGGAAAGGTATTTGTTTATAAATTTCTTCTTTTCCTAGGGGTGGCCTGATGCCTTTTTAACCCCCTATTTCGAAAATGCCATGGTATAATTCAAATACAGTGTACCCCTGCAAATTCGCGGTTCAAAGTTCCTGATGATTGTTAGTGGAAACAGCAAATATCCTTTTTGGAAGATTTTTCATGCATTTTAAGGAATTTTTTTATTTTAAATCTCGTCCTTTTTGTGGGTGGGGGTGTTTGGAAACCCCTGTTGAATCTTGAATTTTTCGTGAAGGAATCCACTCCACTTAATAAATAGAATTATAAACACACCAATTAAATTCTGCTCGGGTTTGCCTCCAATCTAGGCCTGTAACGATAACCAATTTTGCAGGATGATAAATTGTCCCAGAAATTATTGCGATAAACGATAATAATGTTGTTGTGTCCATTTTCAACTTATGTAATGATTATGACATAATAATCTTGAATTTTAAAGCTCACATAACCCTGGGAGTGGAAGACATTGTAAGACAGTCAGCATACATTGACTTTGTGTGGCTTAAGGCAGGATATCTCGGGAGTAGCAGTGTGTGCAGCTGTGCTAAACATTCTCTTGCTCAGGACTGGGCAATTCATTTCAACAAGGGGCCACATGAAAAATCTGAATCTGAACTTAATTCTGTGCTAAATTAATTTCCTCCCATTGTGAAAAGCAGTAAATTATTATTTTTAGCTGCTACTGATAATCAGAAATATAAGAAAATTCAGTAAGTATTTATGTAAATGTAAAATAATCCTATAAAATGACAGGAAACACCTGGATTGTGTCAATCACAAACTTAATAATATGATGGCAAAACAGCCAAAAATAAAAATATAAATTCCAAATATTCTTTATATAAAAACAACAATCTAAGGGCTTATCAACATAAAAAGCATTAATATTACGCATGTTTGGCTAAAATATGATATAGATTATATAGATGCTAATGAAGTAAGAGCCGTGTGGGAGCTGAGAGAACCCGGATTTAAAAAGAAAACAAAAACATCCCGTCCTGTAAATGGCAGATTAAATGCGTCCCTAATTTGAGTAACTTCATACTGCGGGGCCGGGCGGGAATGGGCAGGCAGTATGAAGTTACTCAAATTAGGTACGCATATAATCCACGATTTAAAGCATGCAAATTAAAATTAATGCAGCTGGAAAATTATCAACCTCATTTTAAATATCGTGCAGTTATTTGATTTATTGTTTATCGTCACATGTAAATGAAGTGAAATCTCAGTGCATAGACAGGCTTTTGAGCAAATAATTATAAAATAATGAGGGGGACACAGATTGACTGGCGATGATGCCCATGATAAAATGTTAAAATATTAATTTGCTTTCCTCCTTTGCTTTCTGTTCTTTTCTATCTCCCCAGTTCTCACCGCTCCCACATGCCACCCCTCCTGTCCTCTCTCTCCACGCTGGTGCTGTACCTGCGGCGACAGCAACACTCCTCCTTCCTCTCTCTCTCTCGGTCCAGCGCCTCGGCCGAGGCATGGCGGCTGTTGTGCCACTCGAGCCTGGCGCTGCTGATCCTCTACAACCGGAACCGCGAGTGTGAAGTGGCCAAGCTGACCGTGCAGGACTACCGCAGCCGCGTTACACCTTCGCCCCTGTCGTCCTCCAGCACAGGAGCCTCTGCGAATGCATCCATGTCTCCACTAGAGGCCTCTCTTTCTCCTTTTGAGCGGCATGTGCTGTGCCATCGCCCCCGTGTGGGAGTTTTGGGGAAGCGCGGGCGCATCCAGTCGCTAATCCTCCCTCCGCATTCCGAGGCCTGCCTGGACATGCTCCTAAAGACTTCATCCGATGTAGGAGTGGACCCCCAAAGCCCATACGTTTTCTCCCGCCCATACCATTCCCCCGCAACCCCTCTGAGGGGCACAGATCTTCTGCGGGGTTTGGCACGCTCCAGTGGAGCTAAAAACCCGGCAGGACTGACGGCGCCGCGCGCCCGCAGGCAGGTGGCCATCCTGACACAGCTCCTCCTGCTAGAGGAAGGGGAGAAGCCCCAGGGCGCCGCTGCAAAACGCCTAGAGGAGTTTCTACATAAGGAGTACCATGTGACCCAGAGCTGCACCAGGATAGGCCAGGACCCGGGGTTGATGGGCCGGGTGGGCCGGGTGGTGCTGTATGGAGAGAGAGACGGTGTGCTTTTCAGAGGGATGAGCCTCCAGCATATCTGCCTGGAGCTGGATGGTGAGTGGAACAGCAGTGAAGATTCAGCTCAACAGTGATGCAGCAGATTGCCAGGTGTCAAGATAATCAATTCTCTCTCTTTCACTCTCTCTCTCTGTCTCTCTCTCTCCTCAGTAATGTCTGGAAACTCTGCAGACTCTTTCTCAGAAGAGTCAGATGTAGAGAAGTGCAAGGGGAAAGTAGGTGTTGGGAAGAAGGCAGGAGTGAACGGTCGAGGGCCACGAGCCAAAAAGAAATTCTGCCCTCAGGTGTCACCCACTACGCCCTCGCCCTCAGTGGGCCATAAGAGAAGAAGCTCGCAGATCAAATCGGGTAATGGTGGATTTTTACGTTCACATTGGTATTTATATCCGTTTCAGGTCATGTTGTGCTTACAATATGAACAGAAGCCTATTCACACTCAGTGCTTGTAATCTGGTTCCCCAAAATGTGTGTTAATACGGCACCTGACCTTATTCTTGTGCAAGTCCATTTACTTTACTTTCTCATTTTATTAGGTAACCCATATACTTGCACTTTGTTTACAATTACTGACTGTAGTTCGGTAAAATGATGGTGTGACCAGCTGCAAGGCTAATTTAGCTAACATGTCTCAGAGTCCTGTTAGCAACTAGCATGGTGCTAACAGCATGCATTAAGGTCACTTTTTAAAGATTTTCACTATGGTGACATTAAGTTTTGCATCTGACAACCTCTAGGCAAGCGTGGAGTGCTGAAGCGGCCGTGGACCGAAGCTGAGCGTGTCGCCGTTGAGACGCACCTGAAGCGCAACATCGTGGAACTGCGCGTACCAGCGAAGGCGGACTGTGAGCGATGTCTGCAGCACTGCCCCCTGCTGGTCACCAACCAGCGCGACTGGAGGGCCATCAAGTTCTACTGCCACAACCGCATCCAGCTACTCAAGAAACAGGGGCGGAGAGACAGCAATGGAGCAGCTGTCTGTTAAGGAGGACACTTTCAACACATGCACATACACACAGACTCTCACACATACTCTAACTTTTAGAATATTGGGTTGAATATGCATCCTTGTACTCTGAGGGTAGCTGTTTGTCTGTGTATCCGTTAACTCCACACACACACACACACACACACACACACACACACACACACACACACACACAAAGAGGTTGCGAGAGGATCGTCAAGTGACTATGGATGAAAGCATCTTGACAGAATGTTCCCCTTAACTTCACACAACGCTCTAAACTGAATACCTCTTTTCCAGGTCATTAATGAGACTGGCGTGTGTTCTTGCATGAGAGCAAACACACGAGTGGAACCTTCATCCAGATCCAACAATGCAGCTCTAAACACATTTAAGGAACTGAAGTAAACAATGTAGATTTGACTGTAGAATGAACTATTTCTCTATGGAACTTTTTTCCCCTTCCTTTTCTATGCTAATGACATTATTTGTCCAGTGGAGTCTTGCTGTTGGACTGATTGTGATAAATTTATATATAAAGATTTGGGATTTTTATGCCCATCCATGTTGGGAGTGGGAGGGTGAGGGGGGCGGGGCATATAAATGAGTGTTTTGTTTTGTGGGACCACATCAGACTGTCAAGAAGGTCATTCAGTTTGTGCTTGCAGATCGTCATGGACCCGAGTTTCTACAGGTTTTCGGTCTAACTCCTGTTGAACGTATGCAATTCAGTCTTGCTTTTGTTCTTGCTTGGATATCCAGTTATGGTCAAAAGTTTGAACACACATATTCCTGAGAGTATTTTCCTTTTTTTTTTTTAGCATTTTCGCCATTGCAGAACATCATTGAAGGTCAAAAAGTTGATGTAATGAGCAAATCCAAAGCATTTTTAATTTACATTCGTCAGTAGCCCTACTTATGGCAGCTTTACACAGTCTTTCAAGAAGGCTCCTTGAATACTGAAGGACTGATGAATCTAAAGCAAGTGTTCTCAGTGTAGGTCCTGGGGACCCACATACTCTACATGTGTTTTCCATTCGCTGTTGTACTTGATCCAGCATGAGGAGTTTGTTAAAAAGGTGAATTTGTGCGGGAGGCGGATCTCCGGGACCGATATGGGGAACCCCTGAGATACACAAGTGTTCACACCAGGTTTCTTCAGATACAAACAGAACACCAATCTTTGGTACTCTAAAGAACCATGTTTGAAAAACACACACTTCTCAAGGTATTAAGAACCTTTATGTTCGGGACCTATATTTAAGGGTTCTTTTAGAGTCCTGCATCTCATTACCAAAATAGTTATTGGTCCATGAACAGGAAGGTTTGTTAGGGACTCAAAAAAGCATGCAAATAACCCCTTTGGTGTTTTTGAGTGTACAAGTGTTTCTTTCAATGTGCTGTTTTTTAGGGTTTATTTTTTTCATTTGCATGTAAATAGATGTAAGCTGGAAAGTCACCCTTTCTTTCGGGTGCGTTCAAACTTTTTACTGCTGCTCTACCTTGTGCAACTCTGCGGTCTTCATGAGCTGCATCGACTCTTTTAGAGCAGGAGAAATCACAAAAATGTGCAATGTTTGGTGTCCTGAGAGCCACTGTAGTAAGCGGAGTGTGGAAGATAAAGTGATTGGTTTGAAAGGGTACTTTCTCAGAATTTCTTCAAAATTAAGTGGTTCAGATATAATAAAAGTAATTCGGAGAGGGTTTGGTGTCAAAGACCAGAGAAATTCACTAGTCAGAAATGTTCACATAGTTGGTGAATGGAACCAGATGACCCATCACCACTAAAATCTCCTTATTGCACGAAATGGTTGTAAATGCGCTGCCTGAGTTCTGAGGTTTTCAAGCTTTGGCAGTATTGTACCATCACCATTCCAAAGGAACTTCAGTGTCTGTATTTCTGTTGTGGATTTTTGTATCTCTGGTTCCACTCACTACTACGATCCATGCATTTACTCCGAAGTGAACCAATTTTCAACCACTGAATTATGGAGAAATCTCGAATGTGTTTCTTGCAGAGATTAGCTGACAGACTGTCCTATTTGCTGGCAGGATGAAGGGAGGAAATGCGTTGCCTTGATAGTTTTGGTTGTGTATTTGCTGCAAAGTGCAGCAAATGCTCAGTGGAATATGTCCTGTCTCAATTTAGCCAAGGGCCTTTTCAAATTTTGGGGCTTTTAATTATTTTTTTTTTTACCCGGCCTGTTCTTATCCCCTGCTGATTCTTTTTATACCGAGACTTTAATTTAGCTCCTCTTACTAATCCCCCCCCCCCCCCAAACCAATATTTAAAAACATAAAAGAATTGGTGATCAACTTCCTGTGGACTCTCTCGACCAGTTCCATATGGTCTTCTTTCTGTTCATATTCGCAGTATTTTTAGATAAGCTAAAGCTTCCAGTCTAACCGTGGTTTTTTTTTTGTTTTGTTTTGTTTGTTTATTTGAACTTTGTTTTGTAAAGCCATCTCTCAGCTTCGAGTATGTGCACACCTGAATCTGAGTACCCATTTCGTGTCAGATACTCGTCTTTTCCAGCCTTCGTCGGACCGTTGAGTGTTTCTTGATATCCTATAGCATAAAAAAGTGAACTCATGCTAGCAAAAGTGGGTATCGTCTTTCCATTGTGTGAAGTTGTACATTCTGTATATACCTACTTACATAAAAGTGCTACATTTTTTGAGTTTTTTTTTTGTTTGTTGTTCGTTTTTGTTAAATGACATTGTAAAGATCTATCTGATTTTAGAGGAAAGCCGTTTAGAGAAACACAGAGATTAATGTATGTCACACTGCGAGAAATAACACACTTTTATTTGCATTTGTAGCTTGTGTCGTGTCCTTTATTCCACTCAGTATCCAGATCAGATTTGTGCCCCCAAAACAGTTCTGACACTTCGAGGCATGGTCTTTGCAGACGTTACAACAGAAGCTTTAAGATGAGTTGGTGGAGGGCTCCATGTATCAGAATATTTGGAGCAGCACATCTCACAACTGGCATCAACCCTCTGGAGTCTGTCATGTTCTTTAAACTATTCCTGAACAGTGTTTTAGGTTAGTCAGGGTACATTATCCTGCTGAAAGAGGCCTCTGCTGTTCAAGAATACTGTTGCTAGTAAGATTGCACTTGTCCTTGGTTTTGGAGCCTTACAAATTTTTACAGCTCCATTTTTACTGCTTCAAACTTCATCTCTGGGGGACTGTGGTGTAGTATTTTACCATGTTTTGCATGTTTCCCTCATTCAAAATGCACATTAGTGGAGTAATCAATCATTTTTTCATGATTTTGCACAAATACACAGTAAAGTGTTTTCCATATCAGTTCAATATGGAAGAATGTTTCATTTGAAAGAAAAGAGTTACATCACATGACAAAAGAAAGTGCATGTACCATTTTATACAATAGTTTATACCAAAACAAAATACTTGCCGATTAGTTAATAAAAGCTAAACATCACACAATTCAACAACATATTTTACAAAGACATCTATTGTTTCTAAATGTTATCAAAGCTTATAAAGACAAATGCATGCACAAAAAGCTCACAACTCAAGATCTAAATAAGTCCAACTTGTGCTAGTTTTTAGCTACGAGGCTAACAATAGAAATCAATAGTCATACAAAATGTTTCCGCAAATACCTCTCAAATACATCTCTAAACCCACCAAAACCTCAACCAGCTCTTCATTAAGACGGAAACAGACTTGTGGATGTGGTTTAGGTCATGGTATAACTTATTGTAAGGTATAAAAATGAACAGAAGGAACCTAAAAAAGCCTTTTTACACCAAACATGACTGTGAACACCATCTTGGTTCTTAATTGCCCTTTTTTTCTGTATTAGTCATTAACAGTGTTACAGGATTCTTGAGTGTAGCTGATGCTTCTGAGCACTACAGGCTCAAACCAATCAACAGTTATATTACAGCTTCATGAAGAGACTTGTATTTTTTAACTTCCATTAGCCCTGAACTGAGCTTTTCAATATTAGCACACAACTAACGTTAATCAGACTGGTTTTAATGCTTGTTAAATTACTTTAATTACATTCACAAAAGGAAAGAATAACTGTGATTATAACTGGATTTGCAGGCTACATTGTTAGCAGTTCATAGAGGTAGTTGTGCAACAATGGCACATTCTTGTGTAGTTTCCTGTTTTTTCTATTTATTTCATACACATATCTGGATTTTAATTAAATTGTGAACCACAATAAGATTTGTTTGATGCTACAATGCAATCAGAAAATGTATTAAGGCCCAGTAGTGGGTTTTGACATGGTGATTTGCAAAAGTACACAAAGTATAATCCTTCTTAATAAATAGAAAGCACAATGTAATGTAGTAACAAAATGACAGTAGTTATGGCAAACATAGTGATCAAGTGAACAGGTTCCTCTAAAAGCATAAGTGAGCTGCAAACATTGTTACTATTCTTGGTGTTAAAAATATGAAGTTAAATCTATGAGTTAATATATTTGCTATAATGTTTTAAAATACATTGATCGCGCGCGAATTATTTGAAAACTAAACGGCCCATCTGCATTGCAGTACCACATTATTATCAGTGGGAGCAGTATTACGCTACGCCAGCGAAGAAATGACCCGATCTCAGCTACTTGCTAGTGATGGAGGATAAACACACGCTGTTAAATTGACAATTTAGCTTTAAGTTATTACGAGAGGGGGGGTCTGGACAAAATAGGGATAATATGTGTGCTTTGCACACGTGAATTGAATTATTCTGAGGTGGAGGTAGCTCAGTGGGTAGTAGGGTGCCTTTGGACCAAGAAGTCCGGGCTTCGAGTCCTACCTCCAGCACCACCACTGGGTCCCAGTGTGGTAGTTATTTAAAGCTACGATTTTGTCTTAAGACAGAGATTCTCTCAGGTTTCAAGATGTTATGCATTTTCTATTTGAAAGTAAGTTAATTTTTTATTTTATCTCACAGCTTTTAAAAATGTAAGAGTAAAGGAAGTAAGGAGGCATTACCAATAATTTAGGACTTGCTACAATCCTTTACTTCACTCTCTACTAAAGAACACTCTATCAGTTCTAGACACTGCCTTGTTCAATTTAAAGTCATGCACAGATTACATTATTCAAAAAAGAAATTACATAGAATTTTTTTCAATGTCTCACCTTTCTGTAACAAATGTAATTCGGCAGTTGCTGATCTGTGCCATAGTTTTATTTTTTCCCCCAAATATACAAAAATATTGCAATGGAATTTTTGATGTCCTGTCAGGGGTTTTTAAGGGGCAATTGCAACCGGATCCGGCACTTTTTATTTTGGGATTCTCTGAAAGTACACATTTATTATCAGGAGCACAACACAAATTGCTTGCATATAGCCAAACAACAGCCAAGAAACTGATACTTTTGTTCTAGAAGAAAAATGAGGCTCCTACATGTGGAGAGGATTTCTACTTTACATTTGGAACGAATTAGGTACTGTCTAAAGGGCAAATTTGAGCAGTTTGTCAAAATCTGGAGCCTCTTTGACAGTTATCTTGATTGAAAACCTGCATAATGAATGCATAATTAGTTAATGTCATGGTATAACATTTCTTCATCATACATCGCATAAACAGGTATTGTAAAGGATGGTTTATGAGGTGGGGTTTTGTTTATTTTATTTATTTATTTTTTCTTTTCTAATTTAATAATATTCTTGTACATGTATAGAAACAAAGTATGTGACATAGTAAATTCATCTTCAAAATCTCCATCTTTTATTAAAACTTATTTGACAAAAAAACGTAAAAAAAAAAAAAAGCCTTAGTTGTAAAAGTGATGACTTAGTGTGTTTATTATATATATATATATATATTTGGGTTGATTAAGAAATTATTTTCAGATTTGGGATTAACTAGTTAATTTTAATGAATCGATTTACAGCACTTGTAAAGAGAGAGAGAGAGAGAGCGAGAGAAAGAAGGAGAGAGTGACAGCTGCCAAAATATGGATTACACTCCAAAAAACTCCAAAAATCATGGCCTGCTTTTCCTAGTAAGTATGATAAAGTTACAAGCAACCCTGTAGATCTTGCAGATCTTTAAGAATGCCATGGATATGTGTTTATGGATGCGTATTTACAGATGTGAAAACATGGTACATAAACATTGTTCTATATACACAAATCATTTATCAAACTATTTCATATGTGGCACCAACAGTGTGCAAAAGAATATGAGCTAAATGTCTGGGGTGCCTGAAGTACACCAGCAGACCAACACCGGTAAGTTGAAAGTGAAGTCTTTTTCTGTGTGCTTGATACTACATGAAAGAAACTGTTCAATAAAAGGATGCCTACTCCAACTGCCTACTAGAACTGACAAATAAAGGTCTTTGTCAATCTACATCTCTGAGGACTGATGTCAACATTTAGTAAAAAATCAGTTAGTGTTCATTAGATTTTATGCAAAGAAGTCTTCAAACTAATGTAGTGTTTAAAAAAAAAACGGAAACTAGCTTTTAACCCAATTGTACCTTTAACAATATTATTGTAGGGCACTTAACATTTAGGCTGTTCCCACGCCTGGTTAATTTGCTTGAATATGTTATTCCTTATCTTTTTTACAGTGCACTAGCACTTACATGTGTATGTCCATTGATTGGTCAGGAATTCGCCTCAATTAATGCCAAACCATAGGCTAAAATCTCGTGAATCAAGCATCCCATGCATGGCCCTATCTGTCAACAGTCCACATGTGCAGGGTCACTGATGCAAAATACCACATGCTATTTGAATGCTAACAGCAACCTCTTTCTTGTGCTTACAGTAGTTAAAATGAAACCGCATCTTAAACAATTTCTACATTCATCCACTGACTTCAGCCCATGCTGTGGGGGAGCTAGAACCAATCCTAGTTATCATAGTGCAAAAGGTTTAGAAACTTCCTGGGCAGATCGGCACTCCATAAGGCCTCGTCCACACGGACGTTCGAGTCTTGGATAAAGGAACATGCTCTGAAAGCCATTTGGTTTCTATTGTGTTTTGTAGCTGCACTTATTTAAGGCTTTTAAGGCTTTACGCTTGTGTTACCTTGGCGTTCATTTGACGCAGCATGCAGTGGTTTCGTGTAATTATATATGTGGGCAGTGTGGAAGGTTCTGCAGTTAATCATGGATCCAGCTGTAGTCAACATTACTGTCAACATTATAAGAAGAAGAGTTCAGGTTCAGGTCTTTCAACCACAGGAGAAGTAAGTTAAGTGCCAGTGTAAAATGATTCTGAAGGTGGGGAGAAGGTGGATCTAGTGTGTAAAGAGGGTGCTGAGTGATGAGACATATTCATGGGACAATAATCATGGGACAAATTCAGTCCTCCAGAACGTCAACCGAATGCCATGTAAAAGCAAAAGCACGCTGTGTGCTGGGTGACCACGGGTGCTGAACGCCCAGGTGAATGCTTTCTAATTTGCCCCAATACGCAAAAAGGTCAGCGTTCAGTCCACGCCCACCTGACAGCACAAACGCCAGAAATACACCTGATTCAGACGACTATGTGGACGAGGCCTATTAGGGTAAATACACTGACAAACACATTTATTTATACACTCATCTAGGAGCAAACTACATCTCAAAGTGTTCGGACTGAGGAAACCAGAGCTCCTGGAGGAAACCAACATGGACGGGTAAAACATACAAACTCCACATAAGTTGCCCTAACCCGAACAAACCCAGGACTGTCTTAAACCACATACTATCCACAATATTCATACGCCCTTTGGACATGAGATATGGGCATCATTTCTGTCGTAATGGCAAGAGAATTAGCAGAACTGTTCTGAATAGATGTACCAAATCCTACATCCACCATCAATAAAAATGTAGGAGTATGCCGAAACGATACTAAAGTGAAACCATATGGTCTTACTTGGTTCTTCTACTATAGAAGAAGGTTTGAAAAAAGTAGACAAATGTCACATTTGAGAATATTTTTACGTTTTTTAAAATGGGAAACATTAAATTACCTTAAAATACTGGAACCAGTTTAGTAAAATTTACAGAAGTAAGGCTGACCAGGCCATGTTATTCTCATGAAAAGATTGTAACATTATGCTTGAGAGGTCACAGCAGACATACATGTCCACACAGCAGGATGCTCAAGTACCATGATCTAAATGGACTTTCCGCTGATATAACTCATTTTCGTAAATATTAAATCCACCTGTGCAAATGTAATTTGTAATGTCCTTTATCAATGAGTGTGTGGAAATTTTCAGTCCACTAAATGACCTTAAAAATGTACTATAAGTATGTACAATGCAATAAAATAAATAGTACATACATACATTTTAAATGTAAACAAAGACAATTCAACTAAATAATAAAGTTATCATTTGTCAGCTAGTTTCATAACGCTAGCTTCTTCAGAACGATTTCTAACGACTCTTCCATTGACAACAAAATGTTCTGCACATATCTTGACACACGTGAAAAATATTGTGGACACATGCTACGGTAATGAATATATTACTGATGATGATGGGCTGTTTATTACATAGCATTAATGGTGCAAGTATGTGGTTTGAGACTCTGTATGTGAAATGCATGTACGCAAGTGCACATACACTGTGATGGGATTATTGTGTGGGTTGATCTGTACCACTGGCAGCAATAACAGCCGTTTCAGCATTAGTGTCATTTTCAGCACTAGTGCCATTTTTAGGCTCACTCTGTTTGGGGATGATCGTAAGGGGAGCCGGGTCTCCTATTGCTGGGTTAAACATGGGCACAATATCTCCTTGGAATTTGGTTTTCATTGTGAACAGATGTACACCCTCATTAGCATTGTAAAACGAAAGCTCGTTATTGTCATAGTCTAGCAAAACCCCAATTTTTTCAGGTGTTGGATCTACTGTGAGAAAAATTTTAGGCTCTGTGTTGACCTGAATACCATTCTGTCCATCTGAGTAAAGAAACCAAAACCCATTGGAGGGGGTGGGATATGTCTTATCGATATTTGAAGCTTCACAAACTCCAATCAGCCAGTTCTTTTTGACCGGTACTCCGGTGGCTGTTAATCCCACCTCCCAGTATGCACGACCAGAGTTGAACCTCCTCGTTGCGTAGACAGACAGATAGAAAGGAAAGCCAGGTCCACTGTATTTCCCCGCCGCGTTTGGACTATCTCTCACAACCTTGTCTTTAATAATGAGATCTTGATTTGCTTTATTTGTGTCAAATGAGATGTCCACTGTGAAGAGGGAGATAATAAAACCAATTTAAACACTGAAATGCTGATGTCCCTCAAAATTGGAGTACGTTTAAACAAGACGCTAAACCATACCTGCATCTTTCTTCTGATCCTCACATACACTTTTTGAACGATGATCTAATGAACAAGCTGGACATACATGTAAATGAACTTGATTAGAATTCAATGAACATATATGGTATATGGATTGAGTTTGCTCTAAGAATGTATTCATACCTGATGCCGGAGCCTCTTCATCTGAAAATAGAAAGCATTAGAGCTGTAATTATTAATGCCAAAAGGAGGGAAAACTGACCAACCACAGCACAAGAAATCAACCTGGAGGTCCCGCTTACCTGTCTTTGCCCTCATGTAACCTGCAACACAGAAATATTGATATGAATACACACAAAGTAGCACTTTAAATGAAAAAGAATTATGAAGTGACTTTTGTAATCAAATCTGACCTGTATTATATTTTTTGTACAAGAAGATACTGACAGCAATCATGGCTAAAACAACTAACACTGCAACAGCGAACAGGGCCTTCCAGGTAGCAGATCCATTTTCTTTAGGAACTAGCAAATAGAACAGATTAAGTATTAAAAATACACATCAACACATCCTTATGCATATTTAAATCTCAATGGACATCCCAACAACAGTAAGAACAGTCAACTAGCGAGAATTTAACTTGCAGCGCAGCCTTCTGGTGGTATTTAGGGTCAATGAGTTTGAAGAACATGTTACAGTAAAGAACAAGGTAACTTAATACTGGCCAAAAGGACTACTTTAATAAGCAGTAACCCTATTCTAAATTAATTCGTTGAATATATGTAAACCAAATTTCAAGCCACGAGAAGCATTAATGCAATATCCTAGTCTGACCCTTTTATCTCCCTATATTTCAGGCTGAAGCCCAGCTGCAGTGCGTTGGCCTGAGAGTGAATGGAGACCCACTCTGTCAAATATAGCTTCTGAAGAGCTTTTAGCTTCTGCAACAGCCTATATTGGACAGTACTGGTGGGACACTTGAGAATACTAACAAAGTAACAAATGCAGCAGCAAAGTGGAGTTCCAGTTCCTGTTGAACCTGGTGTCCTTGGTCTGCAACTATATTTTGGTAGGTGGTTGTTAAAGTAACATCCACATGAACGCAGGAACAAAGTTTCCTAGAGCATCACACTGTCTCCATGCTTCCTGTAGGGCATCCTGTTTCCTTAGATAAGTCACACGCTAACCATCCACATGTTGGATGCACTTGATCAGCAATTTCAGCAACAGTAGGTCTTTTGTGGGATTGGACCGTACAGGCCAGCCTTTGTTCCCTCGTGCATCAATGAGTTTTGAGCCTGTCACTGGTTCATTGGTTGTCCTTCTTGGGGCACTTTTGGTTGGTACTGACCACTGCAAACAGGGAACGCCTCACAATACTTAATACCAGTCATCTAGCAACCACAACCTGGCCTTTGTCTAAGACAGTCAGATCCTTACAGCCTTATTTTTGACATCATCATAATATATATGCATAATATATTCTTTTTTATTGGGTCAAATAAAACTAACACAATTAACTACACAAATTAATCTCAACCATTAATTATTTTATTATTGCATGCCAAAATTGAAATCCTGCTTTTTTTGGGGCAGTAAAAGATTTTCCCAGTATATAAATGAGGAATTGTACAAGGGGAAAGCCCTGATAAGGCCTTGCACCAAGTGACTCGCAGTTAACCAGTAAAAGGCACTGATTGAAATCAATATAAAAACTCAGAAGACATTCACTCCGCATGCAAATGAACAGTAATCAGTCCTAACCTGTTCTGGGGGCGAGGTTCTGAATGTTCACATTGCTGTCCTTCACTATTCCAAAAGCAGAGACATAGCAGGAGGCCAAGTTAGAGTCAGAGGGGGAGAGGAGAACCCAGCTCCGGATACAGGTCAGTTTGTCTTTCTCTTCCCAGGAGAAAGAACCATTAGAACGAAGGGTCTTGGCCTTGTCATACTTCCACGCAACATTGGGTTTTGGGCGCCATCCACAGGAGCTACAGCTGATGTTCACTCCATCATCCTGGAGCTGCAGTGAGAGGAGAGGAGGAGATCCTGGAACTGGAAAAAAGAGAGAATTCAGATAGTAGCATCCCAGTTGGCATTCGACCGACCTTAAATGTCCAAGCCAGTTTCTAAATCCTACACAAGCTCCTCGTTCTCTTTTATGAGGGACTGATCAGTGATCACATGAATCACAGCTTATTTACTGAGGAAAAGTATAAAACACTGCTGTAATCAGCGCTCTCTTCTCATAATGAGACAGGTTGGATCATAAAACATTACTAGAAGTTAGTCAGAGGTTATTATTGCCATTTTGTTTAAGAATGAACCCGAGATATGTTTTCCTAGTATTATTAAAGTTATGTAAAGATGGCATAATTTCTTTTTTTTAATGTTTTCATGTTTTGTCATTTCCTTTACAATTATGTTTAAAGAACAATATTTGTATTTGGAAATTGTCAGTGGTTCTTAAATAAACAAGCAGCACTTGAGGCTATCAAAGATTAAACCAGAGAAACTAAACATTTTTGCAGTGGTCTCTTATTTTTGTCAGAGGAAAAATTAAAACATTCTTGATTGGTGACAAAAAATAATATAAATAAAGTTCTGAATTATTTCGTACACATTCAGGAGGATGGGGTACAATTAAACACACCGTTTAAGACGAGATCCACATGATTGGAGCCGTACCCCTTCAGCCCACTCACGTAGCAGTGATAAGTCCCGTTGTCATCTATCTTCAGATTCTCCAGCTTAAGGGACAGGTCTCCTCCCTTCAAGCCAGCAGACTGTGGCTCTCTCAAGGCTAAAGAGCTCCTATTTCTGTAGCTCTCGTCTTGGACGTCTGTCTTGATTTCGTGGTTGCTATAGAACAGGACTGGAGTGTTGAATTTTTGTGGTCGGTACCAACGAATCTCCATGTCCTGAATGTCCTGCGGAGTATCAAGCCAACACGGGAGAATCACAGAAGAACCGACTGTCCCTGTTTTCTCCCCAACACGTAGAGTATAAGATTCTGAAAGTAAGAAACAGGGAACATCCATTATTAAGTTTAGCATCTTAATTATCTAGACCACTGTTCACGGTGGAGGACAAAGATGTCTGTCACTGAAAGGTCCTTTACACAAATTGTTACAGGCAATAGTATGAAGATGCTGTCTGAATCCTGAGACGTGGTTTTACCAGTTTTAAAAAGTTTTTCAACCATACCCTTTTATGGTGGAGGGATACATGCAGGGTGTATTGAGACAAAATAGTCCCCAAAGAATACACACGTAGCTCAGATTTGCCACTATGTTACCATCATCATCATCATTCCATACTTATAAGACACACGCAGCTTCCCTGGTGTGTTTGGTTAGTAAATAAATTGGCTATATTTGTATTCTAGACTTGAACCCTGATTTCACTTAAAACAACTGTGAAGAAATCAGAGTCTATAAGTTTATCTACAGCAAACCACGTGAATCTAAACCCATATTGCACAGTGCAGTGCATCATGAGTGGGCCCACAAAGACTGAACAAACAGTCTGTCGGTTTATGTTCGTCAGAACTGTGATTCTGAGGTAAAAAAATTGGAAGTGAATATTAAGAATAGTTTTTAAGAATGGTTTACATTTTTTGCATTTTACATTTACTTGTTTGAATCTAAAGAGTCAAAATGGAACCAATGAAACTAATTTGATGATTTTACACACAAGGGATGTGTGGAAGAGAATGGATTCTACCAGTGCAGGAACTACCTATTCGTACCTGACACATTAAGCATTAATCGTGTACAGAAATGGAATTCTTACTCCACAAAACAAAATGGCTATGTTTGTATTCTAGATTCGGGTCCTGGATTCATTCACCACCAATCCAAGTCAGTAAGAACCTCTAGCGTGAACCATTTCGAATCAAACCCACTCTTACTAAAATCTGAACTACCGTGAGTCTGAAATCTGAGGAACTCGTCCGACCTGCTGTGGCACGCCATGTCTGCGCACGAGATAACACACAAAAATTCATCCTTACCTGAACCGTGGGTCCAGAGAGGCGCGAGCACAGCGAGCAGCAGGCACGTGAGCATTACTGTAAAAGCAAAACGAGCCACACAATGAGTCAATACTGATTAAAACAGTGGACTACGGAAATGAGATTGTAAACCCATGAAAACCAGCTGAGCGCGCCTCTCTAGCGATTTTACTAGAAAGAGCAGGTCAAAATGCATCCTTACCGTTCATTCTTCTCGGAGATTGTGTTCAAATTACTGTCTGTAGCCTTTTTGGTCCTTATTTTTTTTTCGTTTTTATCTTTTAAATCCAATTCTCTCTCGGGTTTGCTCGGATATGAATCAATTTTACTTTCACTTTCGTGTGCGCACGCGCATTAGGAGGAAGGGGGCGTGGATCAGGAGCCCCATCATTTCTCTGGACCTCCATGGTGTGCGGTGATGAGATTTACCGTAACAGTGGTCCTGGGTGTTGATATGTCTCGAGGCGACGAATGTTTAGGCAGCTCAAAATACCCCAGCTGGCATTCGACCGACCTTAAACGTTTAAATGTGTTTTAAATAATGTCAGTTTATGAAAAAACATTAATTCAACGTCAAAACAACGTTGAATACCAAATGGTTGAAATGGTGTTGTTAACTAAATATGGATTCAACATAGAAATATAAATAAATTTTGAGTTGTACGTCAAATCAACGTTGGAATGACGTTGCTATTTCAACGTTTAGATTTGCAAAATCTAAACAAATCTAAACAAAATCCAACGTTATCCAACACTGACACCTGACGCACCTGACGTTGATTCAACGCTGACACCTCGTTAAAATTCCAGCTGGGACGGATGATTCTACATTTCCAGGCGCAGGTCTCAAAATGAGGACATGTTCTGGAAAAGAGGACGCGGGATGTCCCGGACAATACGGGACCCTAAATCGGGCATATAGTGCATGTCTGTGACCGAATGGGGCCGTACAGTTTTGCTTTTTGACAAATGTCTTGCAATAAACATCTATTTTAAATAAACAGTAATTGAAAAATGTTTTGGGACACACTTGTTTTACAGCGTTTGAGCTAGGCATCCTTAGTTCGAATAAGAGGCAATTTAAATGCTTCAGCATACCAAGACATTTGGAACAACACTATGATTCCAACTTTGTGGACACAGTTTGAGGAAGAACCTTCCGGCAAGACTGTCCCAATGCACAAAGCAAGCTCCATAAAGACATAGTGGAAACACTTGACAACACACAGCGTTCTGACCTCAACCCCTTCCAACACGTTGGGGATGAACTGGAAAGGAGATAGCGAGCCAGGTTTTCTCATTACACAGATTTCTGTGACCATCAGATTTTATGACACTGGGGGGCGCTGTTTCGCATATTGCTGCTGAATAAACACAGCGTCTCTTGCGTGCTCAATACGCAATTTACGTAGGACTTCCGTGAACATTTTGCGGCAAATGAAACACGTTTTGCCTACTATTGTTATAGGCGCAATGTTTTACACACGTTTCTGCACGTCCATTCTTTACATTGAATGTATCTTAGTATACTGTACAGGAATACACGAAACCCAAATAGGAAAACCACAATAAATAGCCTACTTTGTCCTAATTCTGATTCTTTTAAACACAGCTGATGCGAGCTGTGTTTTGAATGGCCATTCAGAGGTGAATTTGGGAAACATAATAAATGTGTACTGTATACATACCCTCTGACAGAAGAGGGTACTGTACATAGCATTTAGTCATTATACCAATAAATAGTGAAAACACTGATCGTTTGTAAAGTGCAAGTAAAACATTTAAACACTGAAGCCAGTTATCAGAAATGATGACGACAATTTCTTGCTTGTTACCTGTAAAAAATGAAATGATGTCAATAAATTTTCCCTAAAGCCCATTCACAAAAAAATCTAGAATTTGCTTGGAGCCATACTGAAAAATATGAAGACTACTGGGACTGTACACTCTGTATACTCTGGAGTGATGAGAGAAAAATCACTGTTGGAACGGATGGCTTCAAAACTGAGTAGCGTCACAAACGTGAGGATTTGTTCATTATTATTGGTCTTTATAGTTTATACTCGAGTCTCTTCGTGATTTTCGTGATTTGTTTTTCATGTACAGTATCCTACAATACATGCAATGCAAAAAATAGGCGTGCTGAAAAGTGAGTGAAACCTTGCGCCTAGAATAATTGGCAAAACGCGGCCGAGACAGCGTGTTTCAGTTACGGCACGGGTTTTACGGACGTCATACGTAAATTACGTATAGAATGCCTTCATGTAAGAGACGCGTATTGATAGTTTATTCAGCAGCAAAATAATAATAAGTCGGAGGAGCGTAGTGCACGAGACGGAAAATACGAAACAGTCACAAAATCCGAAGGTCACAGAAATCGGTGTAACACCCATCCCCATAAATCCTTCACAGAATGATTGGGCACAAATACTCACATTTAAATTTTGTGGAATATCTTCCAAGAGGAGTGGAAGTTGCAAAGTGTATGTTTATGTAATGATCCAGTGTCCCAATACTTTTGTCCATGTAGAATTTAGTGGTTATATTGAGCCACCAGAATTATGAAAAAGAGTCTCTGTAATTGGACTGCTTTGTGTGAAGCATTTGGCTGATGCCTTTATCCAGAACAGCTTACAATCATTAGTAACAGGTTTCACTACAGGGTTGCGTGTTTTCCTCAGGGATGGTGGTAGGAAGTAGGGTTTGAACCTGTAGCTGTGATCCTCGTGATCATAGCAAGCACTTTACACTTTAGACCAGCAAGTCCGGACCCAGTCCTCACATAATATTAAGAATATATGCAATGCAATTAAGCGGATGTTACAATAAATTTGATAACATTTTAGATTTTTACAGCGATCCTGACCTCAGATTAACCGAAGCCACATTAGATGCTTCACGTCCACATTAGCAAGTCTGCTAAGGCTGTAGTGAGCGAAAATACCTGCATTATATGAGCCATTCCACAAAGGAGTTATGTCCTGTTGCCACTTTATTTGTTGAGGCATTAAAGAATGAGAACTACCCTGTATAATCCTTTTAAAATGTCTTAATGTGGTTATAAACTGTGTTCTAACACTATGAATCCTAATATACTCAAAATGCGCATAACTCTACATTCATTTACCCTTAAATTTAATTAATTTTAAGGTATAAGCGTGAAACCCCTCAACCATAGAGCATTTTCTCCAGGAGAGTTGGTTATTTAAGGGGCAAATAAAAAAAACTTAAAGGGAAAATTCAGTAGTATTACCCCTTAATCAGCCTTAATCCATGCATTTTTTCCTTGAATTTTCCTTAATTTCCTGGAAATAAAGGTAGAAATTAAGGTAATTTTAAGGGGTAAAATTAAGGGGTTTGGGTTCATAGTGTAAATCATAATAATGATATCTGATTTATGTAAATTAGCTCTGTTCTGACTGGTTGCATTCCAAGCAGAAACACGGATGAGCTGCTACTGGATAATTGATAGAGTGCAATAGTATTGAGCTTTAGTGCAAAATTCTTTGCTTTAATTTTCTATTAATTTTCTGTTTAATTCTATCAATGTTAGAATTCTATTAATGTTTACTGAGGTCCTTTAATATTATATGTCTACATGAACATAAGGCGTTTTGTCATTGGGGCTTACCTGCCCAGCTAGTGGAACTAAATATGATTCAATTAGACAACAAAATAAAAACAAATTTGTTGTAAAACTGAACTTTTAGCCAGTTTAAACAGTCTTGGCCTCTGGAGGCCACTGGTACCTTCTTAGAGCTCTTAATGATTAAATAAAAAAGGGGGTTTCCTTTCATTCCCAATGTGAAAACCTCTTCATATGGCACTGTAGTGAAGTTTAAGCTTGGGAAGAACTCCTAGGAGAATGTGTTCGTCATTGACATGATTGTCCTTTTGGCCTGCCGTCACACACTCTCTCACACGTTTCTGGGCCTAATCTCGCCACATTTAGCCAGGTAATCACTGCTAAGTCTTCTGATGGAGGGAGGGAGGGAGGGACGACAGGACATGGGAGGAAAGCAAGAGGGAGAGGGTAAGACTGGAAGACCAAGAACCTGGTCAGGTCATTCACATCCAGACAGCACCTGGTGAAGAGACACAGAAAAGCCCTCATCTGCAGCCTGTTCCATTGACTGAAGGTACGTGGGAGGTGTTGTGTTTGGTGGGTAAACACTGGTAGCGGGGCACACACACACACACACACACACACAAACCCACCAACATTTACCAGAAAATAGAAGTACTGTAGGAAAATCCTAGAGAAAGAGAGATCATAAACCAGATAAAGCAGTGGATTACAAATATATTGTTTTATTACATTTGAATCCCAAAGGAAAATGTCAAAATGTTTCTTTACATGTAGTGTACTGGTATGTCGCCGAGGAAAGATCCTGGTATCTCCAAAATGAGCAGCTTCTCTGCTGAACATAGTAGTTTTCCTAGTCATTTTGGTTCAATTTGTATTGGTCAAATGCTCCCAATAATGACATAAATGGAGATACAAGGTTTTGACCTGACCCTGATGATTTGCAAACTTTTAACAGTATTAATAGTCCAACAAATGGAAGGTTTCCAGAAAACTAGATTAAGAGGCAGCTGTCTATTTAAACATATATCAAATGAGTGAAAAAACAATTATTATTATTATTTTTATTATATATTATCACCATCCGTTATTATTATTTATTATTATTATGGTTACTTCCCTCACATCCAGGTTCTCTCCTTTAGAATGGCGCAGAAGTTGGAGAGGAAGGCCTCCACTGAAAGGTAAAGGAAACATTGCAAATCATTTTTACATCCCATTTTATATTCTTGTATATATATATATATGTATGCATGTGTGTGTGTGTGTATGTGTATATATGGGTATATATATGGGTTTTAAATATGCTAATCATTCACTTCCCCAAGCAAAATGCTATATTTGTCCTGTAGATTTTTGTTGGAATTAGATGAATGAATAAAAAAGTAAAAAAGCCTGGGGGTTTGGAGTTTAAAAACTGCACCTGGCAATAGAATTGGGCAGAATTGTGTTCCCTAACTAAAGATACAATAGGCTCTCCCTTTTCCATTCAGAATGTAAATGTATATATTCTTTACATTTGTTCCCTAATTTGAAAAGCAGACCAGGACTCAAACATTTAAGACCTATTTCAGGGATTTAGTTTACTTAGTAAAGGATACCTCTCCATCACCCTACTTTTAAAATAGTTTTAAAAGTCCCATGACTCTTTCTTCTCAGTTCTAAAAGCGCGCAGTCGGCTGACGGAGCCGCCCTCAAGCCCGCCCTTCGCAAAACAGCGGGAGAAACCCCCAAGAAATCAAAAAACAAGAAGTCCAGTGAAGAAGTCTACACAAACCTGCTCAACACTGTTTTTGGACAGGTAAACAAACACACACACACACACACACACACACACACACACACACACACACACACACACACACACACACACACACAC
>JBBKCR010097445.1:0-24226 GCA_037577295.1 Ladigesia roloffi | reverse complement strand
AAATAACAAACTCCACACTGCATGGAAGCTTCCTCTCCTGCGACTACGCGCACTGCAAGATTTTACACACATACACGCACACACACACACACACACACAAACACCCACACACACACAGCTGCTGGTCTGCAACTCTCCTGGTCACACATAACCAAACACACTGAAAAACATTCACATCATATTTCCTTATAGCAGAATAAAAAATGGGACAGCAGGGTTTAGGTTGCTAATATGGACCAGTGTGTGTGTGTGTGTGTGTGTGTGTGTGTGTGTGTGTGTGTGCTTATCTGTCTGTCTGTGTGTGTTGGGGGTGTTCTAATAAGAATACATTTCCAGTCAAGTGAAGTTCATTTATATAACACCTAATTATGAACAATGGTCATCCAATGTTATTTATAAGAATAGAAAAGATTATTCATTCATACTTAATTCATTGTTTAACACGTACTAGGTTTGTGGCTTCCTTGATTCTAACTCAAGGATCCTAACTCAAGGGTCTTTTTGTAGTTTTGTAGTTACAAGACCAGTAATGAGTAACCCTGTGTCCTCAGCGCTGAATGAGGTTTTCTCATTCTTACAAACACAACCCAGGTCTCTTAGCACTCTAATCCCTGTGGTCCTCCTCCAAGTCGGCTCTAATAGATTCACAGTTGAAAGTTGAGGGCAAGAGAACCCGTGGGTGCTAAGTTTGAAAGTGGGTTAATGGCACAGACTTGTGCGAAGTGCACATTCTGGATGTGCTGTACCTGGCATGATTATCTTATCACTCATGCTCTTTTTTGTGGTTTTTAGGAGCTAATTTTCTTATCAACAGTGGCTCCATATAGTTTATAGCCATAATACAGCTCATAAAAAAAATAAATAAACTTGCCCCTGAATAAAATGCACCATGTTGTTCACTATGTATATTTGCAGGAAACAAACCCTTCCACCGGTCTTCACTTTAATCTAAAAGAAGTTTAAGTAACATGCCATTGCAGGGCGTATCAGCGCAGCCCCTGGGTTTGAAAAGATTTCCAACACCAGAATTTTTGAAAATGTCCTAAGATACACTATATGGCCAAAAGTATTGGGACAAATCACTTAATTATTGCATTCATATTCCCTCTTATTTCTGGTGAATGATTATCTTAATGCTTCAGCATACCAAGACAATGTCAACCCCATCCAGAACATTTGAGATCAACTGGAACGGAAATTGCGAGCAAGGCCTTTACATCCCACATCAGTGCCTGATCTCATAAATGCTCTACAGAATGAATAGGCACCAATTTCCACAGGAACTCTTGCAGAAATCCTTCTAAGAAGAGTGGAAGCTGCTAAAGCTGTTAAAAGAAGACCAACTCCATATTTAAGTCTATGTATTTGCATGCAATATCAATAAAGTCCCTGTGGGTATAATGGCCAGGTGTCCCAAAAATGCTTTACCTATCATACATGTATTCTCGTTAGATTAAACCTCAGCTAGCTAGCTATCTACTTAAATTTGGTATGGGCTGCATAACAAAAAAATTCCTCCGATGACCTGCTTACCAAGATAATAATTTAAGCCTAAATGTGAGCCACTTTTAAATATTCATATTGAATTCAGTTCCACTAAACATCAATATACATTGTAGATTACAGTCATTTTGTGTTCTATTCAAAAAACACTGTACAAATCCGAAATCTCTGCTCAAATGAAAGAGTGGGAGTCTTTGCTGGTCTTGTTTTGAAGCATATGGCTCAAGGATATACATCTGACAAAAAATCTAATTTACATAAGTTTTAATTTACCCCACATGTGTTCGATCAGGCAGGACATGACTGGAGGCCAAATTTTGCTTCTTTAATCTAGTGCTGGAGCTAAGAAGCTAATGCTGCTAACAAACACTAGAAGGAAATGATCACCCAAATAGCCCAAATTGTGTCCATCTTTCTTCCAGCCTTCTCAAATGCATCCAGACGTTTGTTGTGAATGTGGTTCGGACCACATTCACTAGGATAGGTGGAAAAAAACAAAACTATTCCTGGAAGTGGAAAACTGGATTACTAGATAAAAATAGACGTAGACAAGGTTTCGCCTTTTTACTGAACTGGCAATTCATTAGTATGCAGTTTGCATAGCAATGATTTATATTCATCTACAAAATAATTACATGAAGTTAATAAATTACACGTCAAATTAAACTTTGTTAACGTCTGCTAATGCAGTAATTTACAATGAAAGTCCATGATAAAAAAATATAATATAGCCTGTTTAAAGGCGGGGAGACTCTGTCCTTCCCTAATAAAAGTGGTGTGCAGGGTGCTCTGCTTGCTTGATGGTTCTGTACACCCCCATCCCTGAAAGCACCACAGAAAACATACACACACACACACACACACACACACACACAAACACACACACATTGCATGTGCATGGCCCCTGTGGGAATTTCCTCTCCCTGTCTCAAGCAGCTCCATGTTAACAAAATGCAATTAAACACCGGCTGCTCCCAGGTATTGATCATATCTGTCTCTGAGTGCATGTAGAACAACAGCCCCAATATTCAGTTAACAATCCCCACACAACCATAAACCCTCTCTGCCTCCCAATCTCTATCTAAGTCTCTCTCTCTCTCTCTCTCTCTCTCCCACCAGTTAACAACCCCCACACAGCCGTAAAACCCACCCTGGCCGCCGGAAATCGCTCTGATCCATATCTGATCAACTCAATCACTGCCAGACCTTAAAACCCAGCAGATTTTGCCAATAGCGAGAGTTAATGGAACACAAAGGAGGCAGGGAGTGATCTGTAAAGGTGTTAAACTAAAGCAAAGACGCAGACAAAGTCTCTGTCCCTTATCTGAGCCATATCTGGATTGGAATTTAGGGCAAAGCTCTAATGACTGTGTCCGTGGCCGCCTACGACATGAGCTAAACGTTGGTAAAGCATATCTGATTCTTTTGTAATCTTGTCTTAAATGAAAGTGATTAAGCTGAGATTAGTACCCTAAATGTGACTAATCAAGTCATCGTTTGAATGATAAAAGGACACTGTTTAGAGATATAGATTGTAACCGAAAGAAAGTTTTCAAAACAAACACCAGGGCTGGAATAGAGGTAAAAGCAGCAGAGAATTTGTGTAAGAGTCCTTGAATCGTGTTGTTCCTCAGATATGAGGGTCAGGTGTGGATTGATTCTGTCCATTTACTGACCTTTACAACAGGCCAGTGATCAAAGGGCAGGAGAGATGGAAAGATAGAAAGGTAGAAAGGAGAGAGGGAGAAAAAACGGTGAAACACCAGGGTAACACACATCTGTGCAGCTTAGATATTTAGGACAGTTTGTTGTGCACCAATAAAAAAAACATGAAAACATATAAACAAATTAGCTGTAACATTAAAACTACCACCCTAAAATTGTGTAGGTTCCACTCGTGCCATCAAAATAGATTTGAGGATGGATTCCACAAGACCTTAGAAGGTGTGCTATGGCATCTGCACCAACATACAATAGTAGCAATGTCTACCCCTTTAATGTATTAGTAAAATCTGATTTCTACAAATAAAAATAGTTTAAAACCGGTGTCATTTGCTGTTCTTTTTCTCGCCACACTGCCGCTCTCTGGACCCCCTCCGCACTTGTGGGCGGAGACTATACTGAAAGCTGTCTCGTGTTCAAAGATCTTGTGTTTTTCCTGTTTGTTTCTAAGAGCTTTCTATTTAACATAGGAACACCAAGCATCAACACAAACCTGGAGAATTTTTATGAATACTATTTCTTTTGCTTCTGGCATGGATCTGCTTGCTTTCTAAGGTATAAGTCTTGTAAGTTGAAAGATAGAGTTTGCATGGATCAGACAATTTTGCCCAGCTCATCTCAAACACACATGATTGGACTGAGAACCAAGGAGATTGGATGCCAAGTCAACACCTTGAACTGTATGTTACATTAATTAAACCATTCTTGAACATAATTTACACTGTGACAGTCTGCATTATACAGCTTAAGAAGGTCACATCCTTTATGGAATATCATTGTTAAAAAGGGACGTACTTGATCAGTAAGCATGTTAAGATAGGTGGTGTGTGTGACATCCACACAAAAAACTTATATTTTACACTAATTTATATTTCTGCACCCTACTCATATATACACCTGAATATATGTAGTCCAGAAAGTAGCTTTTTTTACATGTGTTTATAGCTGTTGCTTATCTTTTGCACAGTTATATTTGCTTTTTTGTATTTTTGTTTGTCTTGTGTCTTGTTTTAGCATGAACTATATGTCCTTCACTTATGTTAGGTAAAGTTAGTAATGTTAGGTTTTGTCATATATGTTGTGCATCGCTGGGGGACAGCAAGATTCGACCTTTCAATTCCTCTGTATATATAGTATATACTGACAATAAATCTCACTTTGACTTTGAGACCCATGGTTTCCCAGCAGATCACTGCCCAGAGCATCACACTATCTATGCTAGCTTGCTTCTTCCCATAGTGTCCCACTCGCAACAGGTCATCCACATGAGGTAAAAGGAAATATGATACACCAGACCAGGCCACCTTATTCTGTTTATACACTTCATCTCTCCATTCATATACCAAATAAATGCCAATTTTATTTATCACATGCATAGTCATACAAATACAACACACAGTGAAATGTTTTCTATGCAATTTAACCCATTCACTAAGTGAAGCAGGGGGCTGCCGTCAGTGAGGCAACAGGGGCGCAGTGGCGGGGTACGGTACCTTGCTTAAGGGTACCTCAGTGGTGACACTTGGAGTTGGGATCTGAACCCCAATCCTCTGATTGCAGGGCTGACCAGCTAGATGCCAAGTCTAGTTTATTTGTCTCTCCATATGACCTCTTGCAAAGTCACTTCAGTCACTCTCGGCATTAAAGTAATTGTCTTTTTCTAAGGCAAGAGAAAGAGATATACATGCAGTTTATTTTATATAAAAATATTGATTTTTTTTGCACTTAATACCTCAGTTCTGGTTTTTTATTCCACCAGTGTTCAATTGTAATATCTTCATTACAAATCTTGTGCAACCTTTGATCATGTCCATTTCACAAGGCAACATGAACTGCAGCCATGCTATAATATCTATACTTTTAAAAAAATCATTCTAACTTTCAAATATTCAAACGCAGATCCAACCGCCACATCCATTCGCACAATGTAATGCTTTTCTCTCTTATCCTGCACCTGCTTTAAACTGCATTGCTATGAAGTTGCTTCTCCACTTTTGTCTCATTTTACATTCTCCTCCATTCTCTTCCATTCATCTTGTAGTCTAGTCACTGGTACATAGAGCTAATGTATTCAATTAATCATAAAACTGCATCGAGGCAGCACACATTGGTTTCCAAAACATTCTGTGTGTGTGTGTGTGTGTGTGTTTATTTGTTGGTTTAATGACTCGAGCTCTTGACCTCCTTTGACTCTATTTGTTGTAACTTTTGGTTTGCTGAGTTCCATTCGAGTGTAGACCGTATACATATATACATACAAAGGGGGAGTTTGCCCCCTTTAGCCTTACAGAAAGAGAAAAAGAAAGAGGGGAAAGAAAGTTTTAGAGTATGAGTGTGCATGATGAGGAGCTGTGTATGAGGCAGAGAGTACGTGAGGGTTGTGTGTATATGAGGTTAACACAGCGGGGCGCCATCCTTTCAGATCTCCTTAAATCCAGCCCAGGTCTTCCCTCCTTTCAAGCCTGATCTCCCTGTCCTCCTCTCCCTACTTCTCCTCTTCTCCCTCCTTCCGAGCCTGAGAGAGAGGATAAGGTGAGGAGGCTCACTTTGATCTGGCTCCGCCCCCTCCTGCTTTGGCCATGCCGAAGTAACTATCAGGAGATGATCCCCTCTCTGAAGTTTGTTGGGTCAATAGGGACAGCGGGACATGGGAGGGTGGAGGCATCAGTTCTTCATCCCCCTCTGCTTTATCGCCTTTTATTTTTTCTCTCATCTGCATTTGCTTCCAATCTTGGCTGCATCTTCATCAGCTTTGGACAGCACACACAGCAGTTTAGCATTAAGCTTGGGACTCTTATCCATGGAGGTAAATCAAATTGGCAGAAGATAAAAATGAAAATGTTCTGATATTACTTCACCTATGATAATTTGAATGATTAAGGGCCATCATAAAGATGGGGCCCAACCTAGTCTGATCTCAAGTGTCCTTAACTGGAAAGATACACGTTGGCTGCATTAGTTTACGGCACTCCCTAGCAGTATGGTGTCATACAGTGTCAAAACACCGGAAACGTGCAGAAGAAGTTATTGATCTTTTTTTATGGGGTTTAATGCAGTAATGTGAGCAAGAGAATGAAAATCAGCGCCCTCTGTTGGCCAAAACTGAAAATACATGTAAAAAAATGTTTGTAAAGTTTCCTGATGCAAGTACTGATGCAAAATGTTACTTACCTCAGTGGTGCTATTGGCAGTCCTGGCATTCCAAACCATGACCTTCCAATCGCAGGAGCTACTCCTTAATCACCAGACAACCAGCTACCCTAATATTAGTCAAATAAAAAAGAAACACAGTCCACATTGAGCTGAAATTGTCTCCTAAGCCTTGAAAATGAGTTAAAATGATAAAAACATGCTATCTCACATAGGCTCAAAATGTTAAAGCTGAAATTGACTAACTGATTTCAATGCAACCAGTAAAATGAATGGAGATGTATTTTCTCTGCTGAGCAACTTTTCTTTTTGAGGGTTTTTTATTGGGCCTCTTGGCGCCTTATGCTTAAAGTTTTAATTCTACTTAAGTACTGATAGAAGGCAGATAAATCCAGTAATATAAGCAATTCAATACTTTCTCCCTCCGTTTACTGTACATAAGCCAAACCTGAGTATTAAATGTCTACAAATAATATGACACGTCAAACTACAATAATGAAAAACTATGCAATTTGTGATCCAACTCCCAACTACTGATACATCTGAGAGCATTTACAGAGTGCAATTATTGGACATAAAGAAAACCAGTTGTCTGCTTTGTGGCTTTCTCTTGAGAGTTGTGGATTTTAGCATGCGTATTACGCGCCCCATTGCAGCCGGCTACAGTCGAGTGTAATACACGTAATTTAATCCTTTGGTTTATGAAGAACTGCGAATGGTGTTCATTCCTCCCACTCTTTTCATTAATGTAATTTCATGCAGTATTCATAGCTGCCAAAACATCACCCTTACAAGTTATTATTATCTTTGTGTGTGTGTGTGTGTGTGTGTGTGTGTGTGTGTGTGTGTGTGTGTGCCTGAAATAGCTGTCTATAACTCATTGCAGCCCGAGCTGAGGGGAACAAGCAATCCACAGCCTATCATCTGTTCGGCCACATTTGCAATCAGTCTCTATGGGTTAGCTCAGGCCAAGTAATCAAAATAGCAGACTTCTCTGTATGCAACCAGCAAAACATTCTGGTCTGTCTAGAAAAAACAAAGTCTGTTTTTTTAAGACAGACCGGGGTAAATCAGTTCTAAACGAATTTGAGCATGATGGCCATTGATTATGATATATTCATTTATTAATACACTACCCTTGTCATGTAAGAGACCCTGAATCCATATATAGTGTCACTGAAATATGCAGTACTTCTCAAAGAGAAAATCTCATTCTCATGTGGAATGTATCTCAATAGATCAACAAGTGGGGGCCAATTAATCTTAGATAAGTACAATATTATGATAGATGAGTCCACAGAAATATATCTCATTATTAACAAAGCTGCAGAGCATGAGCCAAAATGACCCAAAATGTGGGAGTGAGTGATGAGTTCCCCTCCATTATAAATGAAAAGATGAAATTTACTTAATGGAGCCTAGTTGTTATGTCGGGCAACTGGGAGAAATGACAAGCATTAACGGAATATTGCATGGCAAACTGTATACTATAGAAGAAGCATCATGAAAACCAGAAAGCCATGACCAGTGCTGATTCCATTCAGCATGCAAATGGGCACTTTTAGCCACATTTATACATTCACATTTTCTTGTAAAAAATTCAGCAGGTGTAATCATTTATTCACATGCTACAGCAACTACACAGTATTCATATAAAGAACGGATGGGCCAAATCTCTGGAGGACAAGCGATATGTAAAAGCTTTAATGATACAGATCATTTTTGGACCATGCCATGCCAACATTATGGACACAGTTTGGGGAAGAACCTTTTCTAATCCAGCCTGACTGTGCCACAGTACATATAGCAAGGTCCATAAAGACATGCTTGGGTGAGCTGGCCCACGCAGAGTCCTGAACTCAACCCCATCCAACACCTTTGCATTCACACAGAAACTCCAAAAGCTGTTCTTGGTGAAAAAGGGTCACCACAAAATCATTTTCAAATCTATGTTTCCGAATGTAATATCATCCCTGTTGATGTAAAGGTCAGGGATCCCAACATATAGGGTAGGTCTGAAAAATTAACAATATTTGCATAATAAATCCAGCTGTTTTTGAGACAGCTATGCATTGATAAAAGTTTCATTTCAGTGGTTTAGTTGGACACATCCCACCACTGCCATATCCTTATTGCTTACAGTAGATCCTAAACTGCTCCACCTTGTATAATTTGCAGAACGAGCTAGGGTGTTCTATTACACTGCTCTTATCAGGCGAGGTGATAAGAGCACCTCTGCCTGAATCTCCTCATCTAGGGTGAGTGAACTTGGGCGTTCCTCACTTTACAAGCTCAAACGTCTTGATTAAGGACATTAACAGTGATAAAAATCCTTCATTAATTCATCCATCTGCCCAGGACCTACAACTCCTTTTTCCGTTAAATGCATTTAGTGCTGTAAAACACAGGACAAAGTGTGTTTTGCTCCCATCACAAGACTTTTCGAAACAAACCCCCTACTAAGCAACACTCATGTCGTCACTCACATTGCCAAATGGTGCAATACACAAAGGGCGGTTTAATGAATTACCGGAGCTCATTTCTTCTCCCAAACTTGAGAATCTTGAATAAATGCTTACATGATTAATAGCAGAATGGTATCTTTAAAAGAACAATATTAGAAACAAAACTTGTCAGAGATGGCTTATCCACTTTTATTCCCACTTACTTTCGTAGAAATCAGGTCTCAGACAAGACAACAGTTTGTTCATTATACCTACAGTTGCATATAAATGTTGGGGCATCCCTGGTCAAATGACAGTTTGAAAAGTGAAAAGAAGTTAAAAGAGCATCTGCATAGAATGTAAATATGAGCCATTCCTACATATTATAATGCATGATTGCCATTAATTAGCAGAATTTGACACATAGAAGATAAAATGTGCCATGGGCAAATGTTTGCATGCTCTTTCAGTTAATCCACTTGTTTGATTGTTTATGAGGCACTCAGGGCTCATTAGTGCTCATCCAGGGTGAGGATCAATGTTTTTCAAATTAGGAGATGACAGGAACGGATCTAGAAATGATGTCAAGGTTCCTCCAAAGTTGTTTTTCCATTTATAATGAATGGGCTTTGGTTAGAGTCAGTTAAACATTTCAAACCTGTAGTGGAGAAATTTCCACACTTCAGGAAAATCAGAGCATCTTCAGCAGTTCAGTGTCATACCGAGTTTATAATGAACAAAATTCTAAAGTTCTAAAGATAACACACTTTATGGTGCTGATTATGATCGCTGTCTGCGTTGGTTCTGTGGTAAAATACTACACTTGAGCAATTTTACTGGGCTGACTATGTGGGGGGCTCTATCGATCATGAGCTATATTCACATGAGCGACATTAGAGTGATTTTGGTGGAGCTGGGGGGTGGGGGGGTTGGACTGCAGTGCTTTCGAATGCCCCCCTTGATGGGAGCACTGCTACAATTAGCACCTTGCTAAACATGCATTTACAAAATGTCCAAAGTAACTGAGACAACTCTTCTGCATTGCCAATAGAACAGGAGCAGTTTGGGCAGAGAGACAGCCAGAGGGGTATAAAGCCTCCCAGTGCTGGGCTATAGAGCATTTGAAATCTGAAATCAAAAATATTATTAATTCATAGATATATTGTGGTAATTTCCAACCTCATTTCAAAACTGATTAATGGTTTGCTTGATTGATTTATAGAATTATTGATGGATGGATGGATGGATGAATGGATGGATGGATTGATTTATAGATTGATTGATTAGTTGGTTGGTTGGTTGGTTAGTTGATTGATTGATTGATGGATGGATGGATGGATGGATGGATGGATGGATGAATGGATGGATGGATTGATTTATAGATTGATTGAATAGTTGGTTGGTTGGTTGGTTGATTGATTGATTGATGGATTGAAGGATGATGGATTGATGGATTGATGGATTGATTGCTTGATTGATTGATTGATTGATTGATTGATTGATTGAGTGATGGATTGAATGACCCCATATGGTTAATCGGCTGAACCCTCATGTCACTCTGCAGCTCACATTTTCGAAAATGTTGGGCTTCTTTCTGCACACTTACTTTCTGCATGTTTGTAAATGTTCACAATTTTTTTCTTAAAATTTATTATTTTTTTTTAAATAATTTAATCTCTAAAAATAGAAGCTCTTGAATTATAATGTCACACATAATGTCATAGCGCACATTCATAATGAATACTTTTCAGAATTTATCTGTTTCTCTTTCATTTAGTTTTAAAATTGACTGTATGTTATTGCACATTGCCTCTTCCGCTGCTGTAATACAAATCTGTGTAACCAACTGGGGATTAATAATGTTTGTGTACATATTTACTATGCTTGTGAATGTTATGTCATGTAAAATAAACTGTACATATATAGATACATATATTTATATACTTGTAGTTTATGTCAGAAACCTGGTTTGACTCAATCAGGCTTTTGTGAAATGACATCAGGAGTTGCTGAAATTTCATAAATCCAAACCACAACTGGAACCCGCGTTCTCATCTCCAGCTCACAAAATATCAATTACGTTTTTACATACAAAACAAATCCCAAGTCATTTTACTGCTATTATTGCATGTTTTCTAATGTTAACTTTACCAGCGAAATACACTTTTTCATAGACTGAGAAAAATAGTTTTAAACAATTTATGTGTCTAAGACTTTTGCACAGTACTTTATACATCCTCTCCCTGTTTCCCACTCCCTGTATATTGCTCTCAGCCTTATATTAGCATTAGTTACACTTTCAGGAAAGGTCCTTGTATTGTATGTCCACCATTATTTGGTCATTCCTGGACAGGATAGTGGGGTGTGGCATGTAGAGGGGCTACAGTTTATGCTACCACTGTCTATTGAGTGATTCAAAGTAGGTGTTTCTGATAAACTGGCAAGCTATCATATTTCAATTCAATATACCGACAATGTAATACAGGAAGTTGTACAATTAAATTTGACCATGAACCTTACATTCATGAGCTCAGAAATTACAACACTGCCTCAGAGATGAATTCACCTTCTTAATTAGATCAAAATGATGCTTTATTCTGTGCTTACTGATACCTTATCATGCCAGTCGGTCTGGCCAAATACCAACAGTACACTCAGTATATTGTGAAACTGTTCTATTACCATACATGAGGCTGTAGAAACACTGTCTGTCTGCAATTATAAACTCAGATTTAGAGCTTGAAGGTGACATTGCTCATCTGCACTAAACATATTTAATAGCAAAATATTCAGCAAATTTACACAAATACATATGGAGATAATCTTACAGGCAGAGCTTAGGCCTGAAAATAGCCTGTTAGATGCCCAACCAGTTCTGGCGCCAGCACTGGTCGAATATTTAAAGCGATAGTTAACCCAAAAATGAAAATTTTATGATTATTTGCTTACCCCCCAGGGCATCCAAGTCGAAGGTGACTTTTTTTCTCAGCAGAACACAAACGCAGATTATTAGGGGGGGTCGCGTGTGTGTCAGTGAGCATGTATAGCGCTTTAAGTAGTCCTTCTAGAACACACGTAGCGTTAGGCTAGCTCCGTTCTTTGGGCTAGCACAGGTCGCCATAAGATATGTATATGTTAATCTTTGGCTGTTTAGTACAGGGTGTCCCTAAGGGGGGCCAGGAGTTATTATTGGGGGTCACTGCCCCCCCCCTTGCCCCGGCCTCCATGTAGAACCGACTATGATGCCTTGGTCCTTGAAGAATATGCTGTTGGTGTCTTGGCGCCATATAGCACACACACCACACCTTCAAAGCACACTTTCAAAGAGACTATGCCTTGATGGGTCAGAGTCATTTTGGCAGCATGTGATTGCTGAACCGTGTGTGCATAATGGACATGTCAGTAAAACTCATCTTGGAAATGGAGACATTAATGTTTGACAAATCCTTTGTCTTACGTGACTTGAACACCCAAGGATGTTCACTGTACTTTGAACCTGAACTTTTCAGGGCTATTTTGAATTGGCATGCAGTTTGGCTATATTATATTATATATTATATTATATTATTCTAGTCCCGCTTTTAAGGAACCCTTGACCCACAATAACCCTAATATGCAATTCTGAGTTGTACTAAAATGTAAAATATTAACATATTTTTACTTTGATTTTAGTTCTTTGGGGTCTGCACTCTAAAACAAATGATTGCACCCTTATTTTCAACATAAAATACAGTGAAAAATATGCAGGGCTTGTTTTATTTCATAACTTGACGGAACCCAGAATTAAGCTTTACACATAACATTCTACTTACTTTATTTAAATATAGCTGAAAATGCAAAGTAAGTAATTGTGCGTAATAGACTTGACACAGAATTAACTTGGGTGTTTTGAAAACTGTGGAAAGATATTTTTAGCAACTTTCACATTACGGTAAGACATTTGGCACATCATTATTTATACCAGTGAAGAATCCAGAGCATAGAACTTAGTAGGTTTTTATACTGGCAGTGAATGGGAATGACTGTAGATATACCTCGGTGCTTGACTATGAGTCACAAAGTGATAAGGACTTGACAACACATCATAATTTCAGATGCAATAAACCACTTTTCATCTGTGCATACATGACCCTAATTCCAACACATGTAAAACAAACAGATAAGGCTTCGGTGGACAATTACTCCACTAATCAATCTTTTTTACCGTAAGTGTAGCCCAGTCAGCGTCATCAGGACAGCCTCCTGATGTCACCTCCAGGACTCTCCTGATTTCTTAGGTCTTGCCCCTAACACACTCCTCCCACAGTTGCTAGGATAACATTGACCTGAAGCCTTCAAAATATCCAACACAACCCACTCCCTCACAAGAAGGCAGAGTACTTCCAGTGCTGACTATCAAGGTAGAAGCAAGGGACTTCTAAATAGGGAATGACAGGACGCACGCGGCCATGGCTGCTCCTTGTGGTGGCCAGACTATTTTTCTCAAACACAAATGCTTATGCAAGGTACGTTTGTAATAGACATTTAATGTAATACTGCTAATATATATATATATATATATATATATATATATATATACAGTGTTGTAATACTTCATTCATCATAGAGGTTTCTTACAATGCAAAAAGGGCAGCTTTGCTGAGACAAAACTCATGGATTGTAATGTAAATACATTGTGTGTTTGTTCCCTTGTTTGTGTTGTGACAATTTGCTGACATGATGGTGTCCCTACATTTATGCTTTTAACTCTCGTTCTATCCACAGTTCCCCTTCAATTACTCTGCCTGACTGGAGGACAAACGCAGGTTAGAATTTATTTTACACACTTTGATTTTGGTTCCCACAAAAATATTCCTCTGGGGATGCATATGAAAATCAGCTGCTGCAAAATGTTCCAGCAGTAAATGGGGAAAATAGGCAAAAGGGCCAGAAGTGTGTAATCTGCATTCATATTAAGTGAATACATGAAGAAATGTGGCCTAGTGAAGATAAGAGAGACACTTTCCACACTCTTGAGGCCACTCTGTTTGAAGTGCCCAGAGCAAAGCGAACAATTTTTCGCAACAGTGACCTGACACAAATTGGGGAGGGGGGAGGTGTTGATTACAGTCCTAATAGAAATACGGTTTTAGACCAAAAGAGCACTTCAGATTGTTGTACCCTGCTGTTTTCCTGCATTTCTTGCTCCCATAATAACTTTTCTTGTGCTTTTTGGTTCCAGATTACCTTACAAAGTGTGACTTTGACAATGAAATGGCTCCTTTCTGTGACTGGACAGCATTGGGTCTGATCAGAAGCCAAGCAGAACCTGGTAAAAGATCTTTTAGAAGATATGTTTACTCACTATTTGCTGCAGGAGTGAAGCAACTGTATTGATTTAAGTGCAATTTAATCTTTAAAGGAATAATCTTTAGAAATTCCCAACTATCCCAGATAAAGACTAGCATTCTTAGGGTCTAAGTATGGCTTCTTTAGTTTAGAACTGAAACTGCAAGCCATAGTTGCATACACTATAACTTAATAGTGATATGAATAGGGTAAATCACTGAAATGTCTGACTGCCTTAATCAAGATTTTTCTATGTGTTTGAAGATACAATAAAAATGCAGAGATCTTTAACTACAAGCAAGTGTTTCAAATTACAATGTTTTGTCATGCATTTCTGTAGAAAAGTTTGGACTGTTTAGGTGACCATTGACGTCTGCGTGTGTGTTTGCAACAGTAACATCATAGCTGCAGGCCTAACCTGGAAAAACAGAATGTATAATTGTATACTATTCTTTTTTCTGTACATTCAATATCAAACAATGAAACAACTGTATGCACATCAATAATCCTTTATCAGCTTGTAATCTTCAAATCCCTTCAAAAGCTAATGATATTGACTGAAGGTTTAGAATCTGATGCAGTTTTTTGGGAAGAAACAGCTATTATGCTGTTATTAAGGGTTATTTGACCTGATACATGTTTTTTACCTTATTTAAAATGATAAAATGTTAATAATATTTCCTCTTTTTATTGTATAGCCATCAGTTTCAGGTCTCATATAAAAAATTAGAAGCAAAAATATCCTTAACTTTTAAGATAAACTAAAACAATGCTATTTTATATAAGTTAATGCAATGGTGTTTTATGTAAACTAATGCAAAGCTATTTATTTATACATCATTTTGGGACATTTGAATGAATTCATTCATTTTGCATGCAACCTGTTTGGCAGCTAGTGTTTGCCAAAATGATGTGACAACAACAAAACATTGCTTGTTGAACTTTTTTGGTTCTTCTCATTTGTCTCGATCCTCTCCAGGGAAATATTCTCTCTCTAGGGATGCTGTGAGCCAATCAGGAGTGGCTCAACTGCAGAGCAGTTTTCTAAATTCTCCTGAAGACTCATGTCTAGAGTTCTGGTACTATAAACCAGGCCAGAGCAGCTCAGAACTGCGGGTTCTGCTCAGGGATGATCTCCTGCAAACAGAAGTCTGGTCTTCTCTGACTGCTGAAAGTAACATCTGGAAACAAGTGTTCATTCCACTCAAGTCCTCAAGCCTGAAAGGAATGCAGGTGCTGACAATATTTACAGTTTCTTGCAATTTACATCATCAAGCCTTGAGTGCAATATGGTGTGGAGTGGGATGTTTGCACAAAAAGTTTTTAGAGTTTGCTTTGCTGATTTAACCCCTGTTCTTGCCAACAGACTGTTCTTGAGCTCTCACCAGGCCAAGAACAGGAGGATGAAATTGTCTTTGATAAGGTCGGCATACGGAGAGGACAGTGTGGTGAGTTGGTCTTGTCTGAAATAAATGATAAAACACATAAACCAGGTGAAGAACGATACGTGCATTTGAACCAGGGGTGGGAAACTCCGGTCCTGGACAGTTTGATGGTAGTCCGCCTCAAACACATTCACTAAACCTGACAATTAACTGGTAACTTGGACCAGGTGTTTCTGAGGAGGGAAATCACCAAAACATGCTGGACTACGGCCCTCCAGGACCAGTGTCGTCCATCCCTGATTTAAATAGTTGTTTGAATGTTCAGTTCTACATTAAAAACCATTGGTTTTAATGAAGAACCCTTGAACCCCATACTACTTTACGATATAATATTTTAAGCCATAATTTGAGTTATGCAACATTTTATTAACAGTATTTTTTTGAGCTGCGTCTAATTTATGGGATAATTTTAAATGCGCTGACTTGTTTTTGGCATTGGCTTCAAACAATCTGCTTAATTTTGAAAAATATCCTGATATAAAAATAGCCTGATATTTTAAATAAAATGGAGTGCACCATATCCACTCTTTAGTGGATGATTGTTTTATTGATAATTAGCTGAAAACTTTCATTAGATGGACGACTCAAATTTGGTATTTAAAAATAGAAAAGTTAAAAATGTAATGTAATTATGCTACACAAAACAGACAAAATCCAAAACGTCGTGCTTCCCTTCTACGTATCTGTGATGTGGCCATACATTTTAAACTGTGATGTGTAACTGAAGAGAATTTTTTTGTCTTTTTTTATATTTGGGTTGTGTAAATATCTTGGTTCCCCCAGAGCAACTCATCTGGATTATCTGTCTTAGGTTAGGACAGTCTCAGCATGTAAATAGTGACCAGTTATCTGGTGTGTAGACTGCAGCCTCTTGTGGTATCAGCACTACAAAGGCAACTGTGATGTATAACAGATATATTGTGCAGTTCTTCCGGTGATATTATCATCTAAATGTAAACTCCCTGCTTAAAAAAGAAAGAAAGAAAAGCACTGATTTCACTACTTAATCCACAGGCTTGCCATGCCAGGCTGGCATCCAGTTTTGGTCAGATGAATCCACTCAATGCACTTGTACTGGGGATCAACTCACCTGCACTCCAGTCACCTGTGGGGATGGACAAACCTGCAGATCTTTACGACCCATTGATTCATCTACATCTGGCAAATGCAGAGTCGCTAGCGACCTCCGCTACACCACCTTTGATGGTTTCAACTTCCGTTTCATGGGTCAGTGCACTTACATCCTGACTAAAGCCTGTGACGGGGTCAGCAAGCTGCCAAGCTTTGTAGTGGAGGTTCAGAAGGAGCAGAGAAGCAATCTGTCTGTTTCCTCAATCCAGCAAGTGAATGTGAACCTGCAGGGTTTGAGAGTGACTCTGCTGAAGAGAGAGCAAAGAAGGATCATGGTGAGCACAATTACTTATTTCATGCCGACTTTTACATACCACCACTGGTTCTATGGTCATGGAGGTACTTTGTGTGTTATAGCTATTTGGCCCTGCCCTGCAGGATACCACCTGATTGTTAAGGAGGTCTTTTCCTTAAGAAAGACTGGTGTGTATTTAGGGAAACTGACATTTTCAGCATAGAACAAGAAGGTGTAGCCTTCATCAAAGCCAGAATATCATTCTCTTACACAAGAAATGCTGGGGCAGGTGTGGTAAGCCTTTTGTGCTTGGATCCTGTCCAAAAAGGATGCATGCTATGTATGATCCTGACACAAAAGACTAAAAATGCACAGCTTATGCATAATGCATATAGGAAAAAATGCTAAATGTATCTCCCTTATGCATATGTATTTGACAGGATTATGCAAAAATGTAAGAATCAAGGAACTAAACTTGGATATATTTATTTAATGTAGCTGTTTTATACATGAAAGTGACAGATTTTGTGCAGGAAGTGAGTGGAATTATATATACTTGATTAGCTACAGACTCATTTCAGATGTATAAACACAACAGGCTCTCAGGCCTTCAGTTCTCTACTTCTCAGGGACCACCAGGTGGTTCATGTTTTTGCATTATGCAGAAGTGTTGCAAGTTGATTCTGGACAAGAATTTGGACCATCTGGGAGTCTCTGAGGATTTGCAATATGCTCTATGATGAGTGAGACATAATAGAGCCATTACTTTATACAACAGATGTGGTACAACACTGAAAGGTGAATCTGGATATCCGAATTGTATTTGAGATGCTATTTATGTCACCACTAAACGTTTCAGAGCATTACAATTCCTTAACCATTTAAAGCCCAGTGACCTCATTATTCCTAACTGAATATATAATTAATACAAACGCCTTTTATCACCTTTTCAGATTAATGGGGTATGGAGGAATCTCCCTCTGAGTCTGGATGGAGACAGAGTGAAGATCAGTGCCCAGGGACCAGTTGTTGAACTTCAGACAAACTTCAACCTGTCCGTGTCTTTTGCCAGATCTGGCATCATTCAGGTAGCTGTGCCCAAGCAGTTCTCGGACAAACTCTGTGGCATGTGTGGCAACTTTAACCACATGATGGACGATGACAACAAGATGGCAGACGGATCCCTGGCTGAAGATGCTCAGACTTTAGGGCAGAGCTGGAAAAGTGAAGACCCCAAATGTCAGGAGCCCGTTCAGCCTATCATGTGTTCCGAGGCTGAGAAGCTAGAATATGCCAGTGAAGCATACTGTGGCATCTTTCTGTCTCACCGTGGCCCCTTCTCTGAGTGTTCTTCTGCTCTTGGTGCACCGAGCTTCTTCCGGAGCTGTGTGTTTGAGCATTGCTCCACACAAGGAGACCCTGAAGCCTCCTGTGATGTCCTACATGCATTTGCTAAGACTTGCAGTGAGGCTGGGATTCCTGTGCCTGGCTGGAGGAATGCAACCTTCTGTCGTAAGTCTCTCAAGACTTTTTACTATACAATTGAGTTTCTTACCCCAAATGTAGGTTTTCAGCCAAGACATATCTGGTTCTGTAACAGTTCCTGGAGGTTGCCAGCAACCCAGGCATCATCCTGCAAGCTTAAATCAGCATACATTTGCCTCTCACTGAGTGTTGACTAATCTTACAAAGCCATGTCTTTGTAGATTCTGACACAGCACGACATTATGTTACCCAAAAAAGTCACATCACAAAAAAACTTTACAGAAGTTCTTAAACAACCATGAATTCATGAAATCTTATCGGCAAGTAAGACCGCTCATTTACAGACATGGTTTAAGAAAAGTGTTATTTGGACAAGTGGGTATACGATTTTCTTGTTTGTTACTGTCACCTTGAAGCTCCAGTGGACAATCAAAGAACACCATACATGTCAAGACTGATTGCATTTGGGATATGGGATTTTTTTTTTGTTGGCCTAACTACTTTTTCATTATACTTTCTGTCCTGTATATCCCACTGAGTTTTAATGCCCTGCACATTTTTAATTCCAACACTTTTTATTCAACTAATCACTATTTTTACTGTACACCCATCTTCTCTTTGGTGTCTCATGCCCTTAATAGGCATAATTACTATAATCCAACGATATGATGTGATTATTAAGCATGTAACATGATTTATTTTTTTACTACACCCTCATCAGCCTGGTAGGAATAAATCACTTATGCCCATGCCACACACACATGCCTTCATAGTGTCTACTAGCATGCCAAATTATTTGTCATTTTTTATTTGATAACCTGGTCATTTATTAACCATGTGAGGTTGCCACAACAAGTCAAAAGTAACTGTTGAGGAATACCAAGTATGAACATTATCTGATGACTGTAATCACGTTTTTACAACAGGAAGGGCAACAAGCCATTCAGGGCAAGGGCAGTAGATGTGCAATATATTAAAAAGATGTGCTGATGTTCTCATTTCTGTTTCCTTCTAGCTCTTGATTGTGGACCAAATAGTCATTTTAATGCCTGCTCCAGTGTCTGCCCTGCCACTTGCTCCAGGCTGGACACCCCAGAGGGATGTGGGAGTTGTGAAGAGAGGTGTGAATGCGATGAGGGCTTTCTGTTGAGCGGAGGAATGTGTGTAACCTCTGAGGACTGTGGGTGCTGGGTGGAGGGACAGCACTATAAGGTACATATAGGTTAAAATAAGAAAAGCAAATTGATGTCATAAACATGAACTGAGAGTATCTTCAAGAAAGCTAACAAGTAATGGAAGCCTACTGCCACCAGTTTATTAAACCTATATCATCACACTTGTTCATCAAATCCAGTTGTTAAGGAAAATATGTCTATTCTAAAATTATTTTAGTGTTTTATAACACTGTATTACATAGTGATGTTTATATAATAAAGTGTGGACACCATTAAGTATCAATGTTTTTTCATACTTCTACACATTTTTAGATAACAATAGACCATAGTGTCCGAAACCACACAAGCACGTCTATTTGAGATTACTTACTAGGGTTATTCTGAAATTAATTAAGCAGACAGTTCAATTGATTACTTGAGAACGAACTGCCGGGTGGCGCGTAATGAAGGCTTGGATAGGCTAAGCCTCCTCAAAATTAATGCTGGGAAATTGTGAAAATAACGTACATGATGAGTGAATATTATTGAAGATGATTTCAGAATGAACGCAGTAGCTGCGGTTAGTGATGGTAAAATGAAGGATCTTTGCTATGACAAGTTGAGAGTGGGTACGCGTTACCATGGTGATAGACATAGTCTAAACAAAACTAGCCAATCAGCCGCTGATAGCTGCTCGAGGCGGGATTTTTAACATGTAGGCTATACACAGATATACACAGTGGTGCCCCCCTGTCGTGGAATATACTGGCCCCAATGTTTTTGCCCACCCCCTAACCCCCCCAAGTAAAAAAGTGTAGCTCCGCCACTTACTGCCGGTATATTTATTTTTAAACCCTGCCACATAGCATTGAAATAACATCCCACTTTACGTGTGCTGTCAAGATTTTTATTCAGAATAGTAATGACAGCATATCCTTGACATGACATGACTATGTGAAATAGCAGGTGTCAAGTAAGTGTTTTTGCTACACACTGGCCTTATAGCTCCAGCACAAACTTAGCTTGGTTGGTCTTTTGGGAGAAGTACATTGAAAGTCAAATGGCCGCTATAGGACAAGTACAATAATTGGTTTTTCCATCTTTTTCTTGCAGAAAGGACAAACATTCATGGATGGGGAGTGTGAGAGGTTGTGTTCATGCACAGGCCATGGCAATGTCCAGTGCATAGCCACTTCCTGCCAGCCCCACGAAGTCTGCAAGATGAAGAATGAAGTCCTGGGCTGTTTTCCATCCAGCCCAGCGACCTGCAGTGTCTACGGTGACCCCCACTACATCACCTTTGATGGCAAGGCCTACTCATTCCGGGGCACCTGCAACTACACCATTGCTACAACATGCACAGCCAGCAAAGCCCAGTTCACAATAACAGCTCGGAATGAACCTCAGAATTCATCGACAACCCTGAACTCAGTGGCTCTGCATGTGGAAGACCTTCACCTTGTCATAAGGAAGAACAAACTGGTTTATGTAAGTAATGCATGCACAACATTTATGCATCCCATGCCATTTACAATACATGATCTTTTCTTTTACTTACAAACTTGATTAGAACACAGTTCTAAGAGTTAATGCTCAGTCAGCCATTGTTAATGCCAAATTAAAGCAGGGAACCAGCAACTTTCAATAGTTCTGCTAGTGTTTTCTAGTAGGGGTTTCTTTTATGACTGGAAGAGAATGTACATTGCTGTAGAATTCCTGGTTCAAAAGTTCAAGGTAACTATAATGTACATGTTAAACAGTTAAACCAGATAAGGATTGCCAACATTGTAATGTTTATTAGGAACTTGTGAAACGACTTGTGTTAAGTGCTTGTCCTCAGACGAGTAATAAGACCTGTGAGGTCCTGTGTGACAGCTGACTAATAAGGAGCAGATTCTTGTGCATGATATAATCTGGCTATCTGCATTTACAGTAACTTTTTTTTCTTCTGCAAAGAATGAGACAAAAATGGCTTTTGTCACATACATCAGCTTCTATTAAATATTAACCCTAAATCCTCCTTTTAAAGGCATGTCCATGTGTAATTAGCAAATATTGAGTAAGATGGAAGGTATTAAGTGCTATTCCACTGAAGCCTATTGTGCAAAAAAGGGTAGAGATACATTTCTTGTGCTTTGTATGTTTCTTTAATATTTTATAAGATTAGCTTATATGGTAATTAGATAATTAGGTGGGAAATTAACATTTTTACAGTGCAAATAACAACTGTGTGTATATATATATATATACTTGGCAGAAGTAAATATACCATATCTGAAAAGCAAGAATTTTAAAGGGCTGTGTTTGTAATGAATTAATATTTTTAACTCTGAGTGCTATCATACCTTGTACAATGATATGCTAAATTTCAACAATGCTGTCTAGCACCAATTTAAATCTTTGATCTTATGGATTATTCTGCTTACAGGTAAACGCATTTCAAGTCACACTTCCTTATTCGCATAGCAACTCGGTGAACGTTTCCCTGGTGGGTCCATATGTGCAAGTGGACACAAACCTTGGCCTGCGGCTCTTGTTCAATGGAAAAGACCGTCTCTTTGTGCAAGCCGATGAGAGACACAAGGGCAAAATGTGTGGACTCTGTGGAACATACTCTGGAAGTCAGTTTGATGACTTCTTGACCCCTGATGGCAACGTTGTCCCGTACCCACATGTTTTCGCAAGGAGTTGGAATACTCAGGACGATGCTTGGATGTAAAAAAAAATTATTTAATTTACACACTTCATATACTCATGTATTCAATTGACAGGCCTGTTCATGTACTTGTTTTATCATTACATTCAGTCTATGTGGATTGGATGGTGTACCGCTCTCAGAACAGTGGTGGCAACATATTGGTGACACGTCAGTGTTCCTGCTGGGCAGAGATTTCAAGCCACCATTAACCCAATGGTTAGAAACTGACCACTAATAAAGAATTGGGTCTACTATAAGGTCTACCTAAAACATTGATGTGTCTAATAAAGCAACCAAAAAGCAAAAGCCCATAATGAAGCAAGGAATTCAACATGAGACATGTAGCATATCTTAAATTGAAGCAAAATAAGTTAAATTAACAAGTATTTTTTTCCTCACCCTTTGATTCAGATGCGATGATGGCTCTTCAGAACAGATAGTTTGTCGACCTGAGCTGGAGAACGAGGGATTTAAAGAATGCAGCAAGCTGTTTGGAGATGCCTTCAAGTCCTGTCATTGGTTTGTGCCCCCTCAGATCTTCGTGAATAGCTGTGTGTATGACTATTGCATCACAGGAGGGGATTTGCCCCAGCTCTGCACTTCTCTGCAGAATTACGTGGCAGCATGCGAGGTGGCTGAGGTGTTTCTGGAAGCCTGGTGGCCGGACACTGTCTGCGGTGAGTTAAGACTATTATGTGCATTCCCCCAGTGGTGTATGATTGTGAAATTATATTAATGCATTATGATACAGTGTTTTACACAAGGGGTAATATATTCCAGAATTCCAGATATAAGCATTACACTTAACAACATGAAAGAAGACTGTAAAGCCAAAATAATTCATCAAAGAGCTGTTGGGTAGGATTTAGAGAAAACTGATTGGTGTGAAATTCTTAGATCCTAAGCAGGATGGGCTGGATACCTCCCTTCTAAGGCATATGTGGCTGAATGAATAAATGATAAAGTGATAGCATAGTGGATAACACCATTAACTTTGCACAAGAAAGATCAAAAACTGTCCAGACATCACTACATTGATATACCCATTAAACAGCTTAGGTAAGATCCCCGATATTACCGCTTGTTGCCATTTAAGGTTACTTGTTGAACTGGCAATAACCCAGATCAATTCAGTTATGGGTGTGGAGTGACTTCCCAAAAAATGCTCTTTCAATTAATTATTTCCACCATAGATGTCCTAAAGCTCCGTAGTACAGTTTAAGATTAAATTAAATGATTATTGTGACTATCCAGTGACACTGATCCTGCTACATAACATCAACATAACCTTGCCATAGTTATCTATTAAAAGTGTCATTTGAACACTATTGGTAGTTGTTTTTGGTGTATGAATTAGCATGTTATAAACCGTGATGACATCAAACACTGACACACGTCTGATGAGTATCTGTAATTGTTATATCACTCTTATGTCAACGAGGCAAATCTGCCATGACAACTCATGATGGTATATGACACGGTTTCAGTTATATGGTATTTCAGTGCTGACAAGAGATATTAGTTCAAAAATGTATCTAGAAAATAATTATGATTATCTGACCCTTTTGTCCCCACTGTAGCCAACACCCCAACCATACAACCATCAACCCCACTGCTTCCAACACCACCGCCACCCCAAACCACTCAAGCACCAATAGTTCCCACCACCGCAGCTCCCTCTGGTGAAAGTAAGTGAATCAGCTCCCAGAAGAGATTAAACGACATTAAATCTGGACTCAAAACTCATCTGTTTAGCTGTGCATTCACTAAAAGAGCACTGTGATACGTCCGAACTGACTGCATTCTCTTTTAACTGACTTTAACTTATTTTAAATCAAATTTTAAATCAATTGAAAATCATTACATTTTACATTTTTGTTTTATTGTTGTGATCATTGTTTTTATGATTGTTTTACTTTCTTTTTCGTGTT
>JBBKCR010096826.1:8224-24249 GCA_037577295.1 Ladigesia roloffi | reverse complement strand
TGTGTGTGTGTGTGTGTGTGTGTGTGTGTGTGTGTGTGTGTGTGTGTGTGTGTGTGTGTGTGTGTGTGTGTGAATAACTTAACCAAGCTATGTAAAGATCCAAGACCAAGGATTTTTTTTTTAAATCTCTCTTTCCCTCCTCCCCTCTCTAACACTGACTCGCACGCCCTGGTGACCACCGTTGACCCCTCCACCTCACCTTCACAAGGAAAACTCAGCTTGACTCGTTTTAAATTTTACTTCATATCACAACTTTGTGACAATCAGACTCACAGAAATAGTCAAAAAATTACTTTTTAAAAACCATGGATGGCTTTCAAATTACACTCATGAATTTTTATAGAATGGAGTTTAAAATACAGTCAATTATTTTAAAAGGCAGCGAATGGTTTTAACAGTACAAGAAGGACATTAAGGACAATCAATGACTTTAAAATAACAACAAAGTTTATAATCAATGGCTTCGACAGAAAAAGAATGACTTTTTTTGTGCAAGGATGAATTAAATGTGTGGATTTTTGTGACATTAATTTTTAAGTTACTATTCTGGACCTCTATGATATGGGCTATTTAAAAGTTACAACATCAGAAACTATTATTGTTATTATTAGTAGTGGTATTACCGTATATGTTTTTATTAATAATAAAAGTTACTGGTGCTTTTCTCACCTATAGTTGTTTTTATTTATGAAAAAGACATGATCTGTAATTGTTGGTTATTTTACTCTTTATTAACACACAGTTTTCCAGAAACATCCCAATGGTAAAGAACACACTTTTCACAACTAATGTCTACTTGGTGATTCTCGACTCTTTAAACAAAGTGTTTGTTGCTGGCAGGGGCTGCTGGGAGGTGTTGGTGGCAGCTAATAAAGGGGTGTTAACTAGGTGTTGTTTTTAGAATTGGGAAGAATGGGAGATGTTGAGCGTTTTGAAGGGTGTTGGGGATGTTAGCGGTGGGGATGTTAGGGGTGTTGTGGGGGCAGTATTGAGGGGACCTGGCAGTGTTGAGGGGGTGTTGGATGAGTGCTGTGATGTTAGGTGGATATTGGGGGTGTTATGGGGATGTTGATAGAGGTGTTGGCATGTTCGGGGAGGTGTTGGGGATGTTGAGGGAAGGTGATGGGGGTGTTGAAGTTGAGGGGGGTGTTGTGGGGGTGTTGTGAGGTTGCTGAGTGGTTGTACTGTGGTGCGGGGTTCAGTGTTTCCTGGGCAGCCCCTCACAAATGTATCTATTGAAGAGGGTACAGTCTGCGTCGTTCCACTTTCCGGGGACAATGTTGCCGTGGATCTGACCGCAGTCCTCCCCGTTCACCCGGACGTGCCAGTCGTCCGGCTGCCCCTCGTCCCAGAAACTGAGGACAGGATCAGAACCATTACAGCACCAGCCAGGTCAGTAGAGCCACCTCAATGTGGAATTCCCAAACCAGTCCTGCCCCCCAATATCAGAATATAAAAATATAATAAATAATATTCACCAGTAATCAATACAGGAACTGATTAATTTTGAAATTATCAAGATAATAAAATGTACTTCAGTCCATTTATATATATACAGTGGACCCCTGAAATTCTTGGGGGTTACTTCCAAGAGCACATGTGCATTGTGAAACTCCACAAATTTGTGATGAAAAAAGGCCAATTATTATAGTGTATACCCTAAATATGCCCCCAACTATGCTCCCAAATCATTTAAATTTCATTTTAAACTAAATACATGACGCCTGTAAAGGTATACCCGTGTCCGTACTATTTCCACTGAAGTTCTCCCACTGTGCAACTAATGTTACTCCTGTATAGTCTTTACTGTAATTCATGCAAGCATCTTTTCTTTGGTATAAGCAGGTAAATACAGTCACTATTCAGTCAGTGTGGGACGTGGCCCCCTCACAGGGAAGGAAGAAGAAGAACTAGTCGTTTGGACCCCCCCCCCCCCCCAAACACACACACATTTAACATAATTAGTTCACACAGTGCTGTTTTATCTTGTGTTTTTCTCAAAACAATCCAGTCCACCATAAAAGAACACAAACACCACTGCAAATCCGAGCAGCCTGTCTATGCTCTGAAGATTCTCTTCACTTGCATGTGGTGAGTTGGAGGAAAACCAGGATCAGATTTCCAGGGCTGTGTGTATTCTATTATCAATTAAGTGGAGTGGATTCTTTTACGAAAGATTCAACATTCAACATTCAACATCTTGATGAGATATGCACGCATGCAGCAACCCCGCCCCCACTCACACATGTCCCCCTAACCTTAAATTTGCTTCCGAAGAACCTAGTTCTGATGCAGTAATGCTGGACTCTCACAGGGCAGAAGCCAATACACGGTTTCTTTGTGTCACTCGACAGTACAAAAAAATGTATAGGGAAATATTTTATATGGAAATTTAGCGGAGTTACAATAATAATGATGTTACAAAATTAGTCAAATATATTTTTCTTAATAATCATCACAATAACAGTCAGCGGCCACTAGAGGTCACTGTAGGACCTTGAACTTCTTGTCTCCTGTCACTACACCAGTCTGTTAATTACAACAGTCTGTTCATAGTTTATGTCCACCATGACTGTTTTTTGTTCTGTCTTGTTATGTTTTGTGTCATAAATAAATCCCCTTCGAAATGGCAGTCTGCGTCTGTGCCTCCTTCTACTCATTCTTGTCCAAACCATGTTGAAGTGTGATAATAATTTAGCAAAGAACGGATATGTTCACATTTCTGTATATAGAAATACAGAAACTTCTGTAGGGCTTAGCCTCCATGTGTGTTGGGGGTGGGGGTGTAATGGACTTTATTAATAAAAAAATTCTTACTGCTCAGTTTTATTAAAGTCTGTTCCGTCAACCCAGGTCCAGCTGCCCTCAGTGTCTCGCTCCACCAGACCAATCCAGTAATTCAGATTCATATCGACAACCTGGGAAATGAAGTCCTGAAACACAAAGAAATTACTTTTTGAAACACTAGAAATTTTAATGGCATAATTACTGTAATATCAGAGAATAACAGAGACAGACAGAAAGAGAGAAACTGTGATCATTATGAAGCATTGAAACAGTCTTTGATTGTATAATATGTGAAATGACATAAATAAATAAATGGAGACATAAAAGTCCATCACCATTTCCTCTTTGTCATTCACCACCAACAGGTGCGCCCGGTGCAGGACACAGTTCTGCTGTGCATCCTCCCACTTCTTCATCAGTCTGGATATATAGTAGCACTTATCCTTATGAAACAGCCAGTCCTCCTCACAGGGGCCTGCACACACACACACACACATACAGAGATACACACACACATATACACACACATACAGAGATACACACACACACATATACACACACATACAGAGATACACACACACATATAAAGACAGGCATATACATTCAAACACACTCACACATTCACACACACACACACACACACACACACATAAAATCATACAGCAATACACAGATACACACGCATACAGAGATACACTCACACAGATACAGACGCACTCACACATACACATATACTCATACACACACACACACACACACACAGGTACACATACACAAATAATGACAGGAATATACAAACACACATGTAGACAAACACACATACACAAACCTACACACATACAGAGATACACACATATTCACACACACACACGTAGTGGGATGTTGACTCACCTCTAACTGGTATTTCTGGTTCAGGATAAAAAGAATTCACTGAAAGAATGACAATATTATTAATTACACATTTTATAATAAAACTAACTGCAAATTAAGAGAAAAAGAGAGCGAGAAAGACAGAGAGAGAGAAAAGAGTAAAAAGAGAGAGCAGAGAGAGAAAAGTGTGAGAAAAGAGACTGAGAGAAAGAAAGGAGAGAGAGAAAAGAGAGTGAAATGATAGAGAGAAAAAAAGAGAGAGAAAGATAAAGAGAGAAAGATAGAGAGAGAAAGAAAAGCATGAAAACAGGTAGAAAAGAGAGAGAGAGAGAAAGAGAGAGCGAGAAAGTGAGAGAGAAAAGAGACTGAGAGGAAGGAAAGAGAGAGAGAAAAGAGACCTTTCTGACCTTTCTGACCTTTTTTCTGGAATTCTTTGATAGAGATGTCGACTGTCCCCACCGACCCCATAATCTCAGACATCTGCTGATTGATCTGAGTGACTGTGTGTGTATGCGTATTAGTGAATTATTATTTTTAGCAATAGGATTAATAATAAAAACAATAATAATATTAAAGCATGACATCATTACAGTGTAACTAAGTTTATTTACACTTTATTCCGACTGTGATTGTGAGGATAAGCAGGAACAGAGAGAAAACGCCAAATGTGATGAAAATCATTCTGTTCCATCTGTCTGAACACATGCACACACACACACACACACACACACACACACACACACACACACACACACCATCACACACTGCACAGTCACATAACACAAATCTTAAACAGGTGTAGATCTATTTGGGATCCAGAGCTGGTTCAGCAGCATCACCTCACTTGATTAGATTAGATGAGATGCGATTAGATTAAATATATATTATTACAAATATATTAAATTTAGACAATGTTAAATTACATTTAATATTGTCATATATACATCTTGCTTAAATTAGGCCACATTTGATCTAATCAGATTATTCTTTTTAAGATTAAATAACAGTTAATTGGATTCAGTCATTCTTGATTATATGACATTAGACAAATTATAATTGATTTTATTACATATTGCATAACACTGAATTGATTATATTACTTAACATTTTATTTAATTTTGATAGAATAAATTACTTTACATTACATTTCACAGGATGAAAGGTGAATATGATCCTTAAATGCAAAACCCCCAACACTTAATTTAACCTAAAAGTATAATGTCATATAAATTAACTAAAATAAGTATAAGGATGTATAATAACATTATAATTTCAATAAAAATGATTAGGTAGAGGGTGAGTGTGCTCTCCGATGTGGAACTGACTGGGTGTGAACGGAGGCTCCTCATGGTGACTGATGATCTCAGCTTCAGCTGAATTGAAGCGGTCGTACTGGATAGACTCCATCACTGAGAAAAAGAGAGAGAGATAGAGAAACAGAAAGAGGAACGAGAGATAGAGGAGGAAGAAAGACAGAAAGGAGATAGAGAGGGTTGGGGTTGAGACAGAAAGAGGAGAGAAGGTGTGAGAGGGAAAGACAGAAAGAGGAGAGAGATAGAGGAGAGAGAGAAAGAGAACAGAGAGACAGAAATAGGAGTGAGAGTGAGGGACAGACAGACAGAAAGAAAGAAGAGAGAGAGAGACAGAGCAGGGGACATACACAGAGATGGATCACATTTGGAATCAACTGTGTGGACATTCTTAGACAAATAATTAGGTTTTACTTTTCTTTATGTCTAATTTTAAAATTTGGAAACAAATAAAATATGGGAAAAAATGGGGGAAAATAGGGAAGATCATAAATGTAAAAAAAGAAGAATCTCTTTTCCTAGCCTTACAATACCCTGCAGGTATCCTTCCACTATGAATGGTTTCAGTTTTGGAACCAAAACGCCTCAAATCTCTAGCAGAACCGTGTCTCGGACATGAGGCTGGGTAGCCGTAACCATTTCAAAGAAAAATGTTCTGTGAAGAGCCATTAGAGGCAGACGCCTGGTTCCATTCACCTCCACTGGGAACAGCTCAGACTCATTTCTCACAAAATCCACTCCGAAATTATCTGTTTACGTCTTAAACATTGAATTAGGGTTGAACAGACCTTTTAAAATCGTACACCAATTGTAAACACATTGAATGCTAACATCATCATTTAAAATAAATATATATATTTAAATATATTGTTATATAACTCAACAATCTGAAAAACTTAATAATGAATCATCAAAAAGGCATCACAAATCACATTATGGCTATAATTGAGGAGGTCAGGAAATGCACCAAATTCAAAGGTTTGAGGACACTGATGTTGAATATTAACCTGCAGATCAACATGGTATGTGATAACCTATGAAAACTGCTTGAATCCTTTGAAACATGGGTTTAATTTCAGCCGCAAAACAGAAAGCAGACTTAATAAAGCCAAATGAGTGCTTTTATAATGATACATTACAGTCTACGTGAGTCATTATCTGTGTATGTAGCCCACGTAATGACTTACCCAGACTGTAATGTGATGAAACAGGACCTCCAGTCCAAAAATGTGAAAACTTTAAAAACCCAAATCACTGTTTTTCCAGAGCTCTGTTTTTTGTAAATCTGTCTTTTTCCGTAAAACATCTTGAGGGCCTGGGGCCTCTTTACTAAGGCCCTAGGGGCCTTACCTGTTTCCTCCGGCGAGTCTCCTGTCCTCCCGTCTCTCTGCCGCCCGTCCGTCACCCTCTGCTCATGCAGGCAACTTCTGCAAACACCAGAACTGGACAGATCAGCAACAGGGTGCACAATTAAACCCTCCCCCTGGACAACATACTTCCATTTGACACTGAAAGAAAACACTATGTTCTTGTTTATTAGAGAATATATTTATTTTGGTTTGGATTCAAGGTGACTTGCTCAACCTTTTATAAAACTCTTCTCTAGTCCATTCTGATCTGATGTCTTAACAACCGGGATATAATATCATCTATTCGGTTAAATATCACCTAATGTAATCTAATCTGATCTGCACAAATCAAATGTAGTGTAATCTAATCAATTTAAATGTAATAGTATGTTTTGTAATCTAATCTAATCCAATCTGATATACTGTAATCTAATCTAGTGCAATCAAAATTATAATCCATCATATATTAATCAAATCAAATGTAATCTATTCTAGTTTTATCTAGCCCAGTCCACTGTACTATAATGTGATCTAATGTGATCTACTTTAAAGTAATCTAATCCAATCCAATCTAAATTATTGTAATATTATTTAATCTAATTCATTCTAATCTACTCAAATCTAATATGGTGTATTATGATCTAATCTAATAAAATCTATTCCATTGTAATGCAATGTTACTGTCGATGATGTGATTGTTAATCCCTCTTTCGATGTCAGAAATCTTGACGTAATATTCAACCTATTACTTAATTTTGATTTATTTTTTCTTTATACAAATGAACCACAAATGTGTCTTAGTGACAAAATAAAAATCAAATTCATAATCAATAAGTTTGTAAAAGAGAAGAAAACTGAAGCTGATGAGAACAGCAAAAGAAATTCTGTCTTAAATTTGATTATTTTCTATTTGTTCATATTTCTCCTAAAACGGGTGTTTTCGGATAAACAAGTCAGTCCTCAAATTAGGAGATGCTGTACTTCTGATGAGATTATTATAAACAGTAGAATCCTTGGAATTGTGAAAGATGGTATATAAATATAATATATTACCTGTTTTTTTTATCATGCGCCAGCCATACCATAAAAACTATTTATTAAGACTATTTAAAAAATGAACAGGGTCATGAACCTACTAGGAGTCCTTCATGTAAATATAATCTAAAACTAATGAATATTCTATGTTACAGTTATTGAAAAAACATATTTCACTTATTTAAAAAACACAGCCACTCAAACTGTCGTGAAATTAGAGGGGGTTGTTTTGGGCAGGCCAAATAAACAACAAGCAAATTACTTGGTTGTAAGGAAATTAAATGAATAAATTCTCGATTTTACAGAAACGCACTGACACTCGACGAACTTTAAAGAGAGCTGACGCCAGAAACTGCTGCACGTGGTACCATATGGGCATTGTAATTTTTAGGTGTAAATTGGATTGACGGTTGTGTGTCGCTTTTTAAAAACTACAAATGAAAACGAAGACAACAAAACGAAAATAGTAACGAAATGACGTATTTAATAACATGGATGTGATTAGTCACGTGTTTTTTAAAGAACTGGAAATGTGAGTAGCGCGGATAAAATGGGTTAAAGTTCAATTTGAATTTAAATATGACCGGCTTTGAATTTAAATATGACCGGTGTTGTAGTTTTTGTGAAGGAAATTTAGAGTTGACTGCGTATAAGCGTCTCACTTTTTAAAACAAAGCTAATATATAGCAAAATAGCTTATTGTATGACTTAAATATGGTTAGACCATTGTTGTGTACAATGTTTTAAAAAAAGGTGTTAAAAAATAACCCCCCGACTCTGTAGGCGGCGCCCCGACTCTGTGTGCTAAAGCTGTGAGTGTGTCCGGAGCAGTTCCGTGCAGACATGGCTTTGGTCGGCCGCTTCTCCAGCGCTGTCCTGCGCTCCGCTCCCCGGGCCCAGACCCGCCAGCTCTCCGCTGTAGCTCACGGCGACCAGGGATGTGAGTTTACCGGACAACATGTCTGTTAAAAACCGGAGAAATTCCGAGGCTTTTTCGTTGGAGTTTAAAACGGAGCAGTTTGACCTTGTTGTTGAAGCTAACGCTAATGCTAACACCCCGTCTTCTGACACTGTTTATGTATTTTATTTACTGGTATTCAACGTTTTCATGTCTTTTGAACTTAAGTAAATTTAAGTTAGACCGATTTACAGGTGAGTTAGGATATTTTAGCTTAGCTCTATTCTGGGTGTAATGTTACCACAGTGTAAGTGTAGTAGCAGCACTTTCGACATAATTATTATAAGAATTATTCACATTTCTCTGTGTTTTTGTTTAGGTTTGTAAAATAGAAATATATATTGGAATACGTTTTGGTGGATTATTTGGGGGTCATTTGCTGAGTAGCCAGCCTCTGTTGTTATTCAAACACTTAAGTGTCTACTATTATTTTCAGCAAAGACCTGGAAAATCTTGACCTTCGTGGTGGCCCTTCCTGCTGTTGGGGTCTGCATGCTCAACACTTTTCTGAAGGCTCAGCACGGCCACGACAATCCGGAGTTTATTCCATACACACACTTGCGCATCCGCAGCAAGGTAACACACTTCCTGCAGGTCCTACATGCTTCATTTGTCTTCCACAGAAGATCTTATATTTCCTAAGAAGTCACTCGTTTAAGTCTCAGTAAACAGACGAACAGCCCTCATAAATATCCCCGGATCTAGACAGTGTGATTTACACTAGTAGAATTTTGGGCCCACTCTCTGATTTGTTAAAAGAAACCATACAATGTTCATTCAGGATGTTATTATTAGAAGACATTTGAAATACTTAAAACAAATCTGTATTAACACTGTATTTAACCACAAACATAGCTACTGGTTTTGAAGAGAATTCAGGTCTGTCCCTAGTGACTCTCATTCACTTTTTTTTTTTTTACGTGACCAAATTATCATGCAGCTCAACATCATAAAGTTCTTTTGGTTCTTTTATTATTGGGCAAAATGTCATCCTTCAACAGCACAATACAGTATAAAGATAAGCAAAGGTTTAGAGAATGTCTTAGTCTCCCAAGTTGCCAGATCTTTCCCCCTGCTGCAGATCCACACATTCCAAATGAGAATCCTGCAAATAAGACAGAACATTTTGGTGCATAAATAAATGGGTTCGGAGGGTTTAGACAAGTAATTTCCAAGGGAAATGCTAGGAAGGGTGTGCTTAGTCTGTGCTGCTATGATAAAGACAAGCGGAGATATTTTGTTAAAATTTGAGCATAAACCTTCACATCCATTTATCTGCCTTGCAGTGTATTTTTACATTTCAAAACCAGTCAGTTACTTTTGTTTTAAGTTTGTCTAATGACTTCTTTTAATAAACCGTGTCCTGGGGCTTCAGAGCAGAGAGCCCCTCCATCCCTCCACCGATCCAGTCCAGCATCTACTATTTGAAAACGCAGATGTGTTAATATCAGCACTATGAAGGAGAATCTACAGATTTCAGTACTGACTGGTCAGGAACCAGTTCTCTGCACTCATCTCTGTTTAAAACAGTGAAAGTCCCTGTATTTAAAATCCCTCTTTTAATATGGTTTTGTTAATTTGAAAAATATAGTGCTACATGTAAAATACATTACATTTGTTTTCTGCCATCCTGTCATATCTTTGGCATATTTAGTAGATTAAATGAAGAAATGGGAACAAATGTTTAACACCGACATGCTGCAAAGTACCTAAAAAAAAAAAAAGTCCTCTGAAACTGGTCCAGTTCAGGGAGTGGACTGAAAATTAGACTTTGTAGGTCCTTTAGGAAACCTGGAGATCTGTTCAAGACTTTGAAGGTCCTCCAGAAAGCTTTGATGTTTGGAAGATCTAAAATATAAAGGAATGGGGGCTCAAGACTTAAGTACAGTGTTGTATATGCTAACTTGGTGTCCCTATCTCTCTCTTCTCAGCGTTTCCCATGGGGCGACGGCGTGAAGAGCCTGTTCCACAACCCCCACGTAAACGCGCTACCCGACGGCTATGAAGGCCATGAGGAGTAAAGGCTCTTCATCGTCACTTTTCCTTCTGTTATTTTTTCCTCTCTCTGTTTTCTCTCTCTTGGTGGACCAGAAGGCTTTTTCACCCCCCTCGTTCATCCTTTGGACCACATATCCAATTAATTTAATTTTTTTCAGTTTACATATAACATGTCCTGACCATCACTTACCTCGCAGCTCCCCTTGCTGAGGATGGAGCCGCCCAATGGAGAGAGTTACGCTGGACCATCACACGACCACTTAACTGAAAGAAATAAAGATTTCTTCCTTAAATTATAAACACTTACTGTGATGTGGAGTTTTGTTGTAGGTGGAACTGAAATGCGCGTTGTGTAATGTCTGACATCATCCCTCGTGCTTGCCGTAGTCTCTAGCTCAGGCTCACATGACGGCGCTCTTGTGACCCGCATTCCTCCTCAAAAACGACTTTTTCAGCTCCTCTGGACCGGATTAATCCCCCAGTGCAAGTTTAAGTGGCAGGCCCTTCTATTTATATTTTTAACACTAACATAAAAAGGAATCGTGACATTTGGGAATAATCGCAGAGTTTGGAGGGTTGTTAGCTAAGCCGCTGGTGAGTTTAAACTGTAAACAAAGTTACTTTTGAGTGCTTTTTGCTTTAAAAATGTTCATATGACTTATATGATTCAGTTTGGGGAGTTAATGAGTGGCTAAGGACGTAAAAATGATATCAATTTGCTTTGTAATCGTCACACTAAGTTCCACCTTAAATGCAACAGTTCCTTTCTGAGGTTTGGTAAAAGTTTGTGCGTTTTTAAACTAAACAAAATGTACTGTATAACTAATGTAATTCTGCAGTGCTGCCCCTCACGCTTCCCTACGAGGCACTACAGTTTTTCGTTTAGCAACAAGAAATATCTGAGCAGATTTAATGAGGAATGTCTGAAGTTCTATTGCCTAGTAGTTAATAAAAACTTGGGTAGCTTTGTTTAGGTCAGTAGTTTCTCATTTAGTACCATTTTTTTACTCCGTACCGTAGTAGTTTCTTAAACTGCTCGATGTTTGACTTATTTTCATTCATTACTCAGTTTTCATTCTTTCTCACCGAGTGTCAACTGCATATGTGTTTTTTCGAGAGGTACATGAGCCATTAAACAATGTGTGTGTGTGTATAAATATGTATATATAAAAAAAAAATATATATATATGAGTATAAAATTCAGTCTAAAATAAAATGTATGCAAATAGTGTAGATAAAACGTAAGGCAAATTGCTTATGAAAAAACAATATGAATATACTCTGCCAGGGAGCATCAATCTTTCTGAAACCGAGAGCTACATCGCGGGGACTGGGCTTACTACTAGCCCTTCAATACAGATTTGCCCTTCGTTTATAAGAAACATGTTTTAAATGCTTTTTTATATTGTCATTTTCAAAAAGATATAAATGCAAATGCGATTAAAGAAGAATAGCAACAGTTGCTCACTGGGGAGTTGTGCAATATTTTGGACCGGTCCGAGGGCTGCTTATGTGGTCCTTGGGGGCACCACGTTGGTGACCCCTGGTCTATATAAAACGCAATAAAAATACTCCATATGAAAGACACTATGCTATACACACAAATGCTGGAGTATAACTACTATATATAAATAACTCAGTTAGCTGAATTACTAATAACTAATGCTGGTTAGGAGTCTGTTACTGCATGTAACAGAGATCAGAAATAGATCAGCAATATTGATGTAAGTAGTGTTATTTAACATGGTAACACAATTATTCATAAGATATTGCGATAAATTATGTTTTAATATGTGGTAGATTCTTACAAGGATAATCATGTATGATGTCCTGAAATCTAGACAATGGTTTTTATGTTTTCACGGGTTTCACGTTATCCAGTTCCTGATCAGTTTGTCTCTTGGCTTTTGCCACTTTCATCTGAGAATTTTTGCAGATAACAGCCCTCGGGGTTCTACTGGAATCAGATGTGTTCAAGATAAGGAGGAATGGTGAGAGAACTGTTGAGCTCCTGTACTACAAGGCACTCTGTCTGACATACATCCCTGTAGCCACACGTACCATGGCTTATCAGCCAGGTAGTCCATAATCCACATAACTAAAGGAAATGTATCCGTATATCAGACAGCTTGCTCCCCAACTGGACTAGCTGAGTGTTGCTGGCACTGAGGAAATTGAAAATAATGCTCCTCAGGGATTCACCTACCACTTGTCCATGTAGGGTGGAGCAGATAGGCAATAGCATCGTCCACTCACGTCTTCGCCTGGTAGACTGGAGGAGATATTGTTCTGGCCTAACCATGGAGTAGAGGCTGTCAAGGGCCAGTCTCTTGAAGACCTTCATGATGAGTGCAACTGCCCTGGAGTCCAATGGGGCACTGGGTTGCATTTTCTGGAGGAGAGTACAGGAGCCAAGCACAGTGTATCTTCTTGATACTGAGGCTCATATTCAAGATCCACATTGCTGGGAGGAGCCTAACTTGCATATGCATGGTCTTATGCATACATTTATATTTCAGATAATCATCCATAGGGTCAAGGCATTGTAGTTAAAGTTACCCTTGTCTGTGCAAGCCAGGAGCTTGCACTGGAGCGCTGAGAATCAAACACTTGGCATTCTTGAATTTTAATGCTGTGTTGAGACCGAAACTAAACTGAACTATACAGTTTACAAATGCAACTGTCAAAGAGCAGCCACTCTGCGGTCCGCTTTCTCACTGTTCTCCATGGTTATTCACAATTCGTGGTGTGATGTCATCTCGTGTGATGCAGGAAGAATTTCAAAAGAACCCTTAAAGGAACCGATAATGTAAAATGAAAACAGTTAAGGTTCTTCGCAAAATTAGAACAGGTTCTAAATCATATCCAGGTTTCGATTCCCACCCCTAGTAAATGCACTATCAGGTGAAATGTTGGGAAAAGGAGAGAGGTAGCATAGAGAGATGCATTCTGGTGTTTTGATGGACACACACTTAAATAACAGTTGGGTGCGTTTTTTAAATAAATTGTATAAGTAGAAGGAATTGTGATATTTGGGGTTTGTGTTGTTAGAAGGTCTTTCACTTATGAAAGTGAACTGAAAGTGACCATTCTGTCATGTGAACAGCAAGAAATTCCTCCTCTGTATTTAACCCATTCACCAAGTGAAGAAGAGGGCAGCCAGGAACACAGCACCCAGGGAGCTGCATGTGGGGATGATATGTTTTTCAAGGGGACCTCAGTGGTGCTTAGCAGTCTTCACGACTTGCTGATCGCAGGGTGAACACCCAAACCACTAGGTGTGAAACAGACTTTGAGTAATGAAGTGTCCAGAACCTTTTTAAAGCATCAAAATTAAATCCTCAAAAAAGAAAATGGAAGTGTGTGCGTGTGTGTGTGTATTGTTACACCCCATTATCTGTTGATGATACTACAAAAACCACGATACATTACTGTGCAAAACTTTTGATCCAACCCTCATGTTGCTGTGGTATTTTACTTCTATAGTTCCAGACTTTTTTGTATTTGTAATGTGGTCTTGAGGAACAGATCTCCAGGCATCTCATTTTCAGACCAGTCCCTGAACCCAAACAGTTTCAAGGAATGTTTTTGTTGTTTTAAGCCTCACAGTGACCTATGTATGGATAATTCAAGCAGAACAAAGACCATGTAACTTAAGGCTTGAACAAGTGAAGAAACAGGAGCAGTGATCAGGTGGTGATCAGTATACTGGTGGTGCTGAAAGCTTAGTTGTTGGAACACCTTTATCTAGGCTCCTTGTATCTTTAGGTACTTTGTAGCCTGTTGCAGTAAATCATTTGTTCAAGTTTCTTTCATTTAATCAACTTTATATTCCAAGTATATGACAGATTTACCGGCAATAAATATTTTTGCAACAGCAAGATGATTCAAAGGAAATTATACAGAAATGAGTGAGACTCAGGAGTTTTGCATGGTATTGTTGCTACACCCCTGATGTTTCTTTAAGGAGGCCTCGGAATTACATCATGCAGTTCTTGTCTTAACAAATGAACTGGAGCTACTTGCCTGGAAAAGGCCTAAAGTTTCTGTGTCTTTTGCTCCTCCATATGCACATGTGCTCTTATGCTCTTCTTCTCTTCCAGCCCAGGCCGAGCAGAGTGGCTGCAGAGAGGAATGGGAGCAGGACAGGAAATTTAATAAAGACTCCTTAAAATTTTCCTGATGGCTGAGACAGTTCCAGCAGAGACCAAACGGTGAGAGTGGGTGGGTGAGTTCAGGTCAGACCAGGGATGCACCATAATATCAGAATTGGTGTTTCACTGTAGCTCCATGAGACACTCAGTACCCAAGTAATATTTTTTACTCAGTATTTAACCCTTTGAGTAAATTAGAGTAAATGAGTGAAATCTGATTTCAAACAGTCTAAAACCGGTTTGCTGCTCTTTGACACGGGCGCTCTCCGGACCCCCTCCCTCCGTGGGATTTCCCACCCACTCATGGGCGGTGACTATCCTGAAAGTTCTCTGGGGTTCACGGATCTTGTTTTTTATTTTTATTTTTACTTGTTTCTAGGTTCTAAGATATAAAATATTTTTTATGTTCTTGATGGGCATTTGCGTGTGATGCTATTTTTAAAGCCCCTGTAGCATCATCACAAACCAGGGGAACTTCCATTTAAGGAACTGTTTTGCCGTATGACAATGATGAACCATTTGTCACTTCAGGCACAGATTTGTGCTGCTTGGGTTCTAAGGTTTTAAGTAATTTTTCCCTGTACATGAGGATTTTATTATCCAATAGTTTAGTTATTTTACTCAGTACTTGTGTAGATCTGGTGTGATACACCAATCCAATCCAACTTGATTTATTCAAAGCAAACGCAACATTTCAGACTACACAGTACAATTACTTGGAAGTATCATTAATATCAAAATGTAAAAACTATTGAACCACCTGACATGCATCAAAGCAACTCTGGCAAATGATCCTGCAGATCTGTTGTTTTGGTTGCACGCCTATATAAACTTATCTTTGTTGAGTATTTACCTTCTCTCTTATTTATTCATCCGTACATTGGCACTGTAAACATTGCAACCTCAGCTCATGCTGTTTAACAACAAATGTGATCTTCCTGGCAAATGCATCACGATTCAAATGAGTCAGGTCAGCATCAAGGTAAAAGTCGTCTCTCTGATGAGGAGACTTTTTGAAAATGAAAATCTTTATTATAAGAAACAGACACGTTAACTTAACAGACATCAAGTTGTATCTCTGAATACAAGAGCGATTCACAACAAAAAGTTACTGTTTAATTTTAGTGTGAAGGGCTGGCACACCAGCAAATATGAAATCAACCTTGCAAGGGAACAGAACTGTTAAAATGAAGTCATATTTCAAATGTGTTTACTGTAAAAAAAAATTAATAAAAGATTGTTCCTTTGGTTTGCTTTTTCATCTCACAATTTCAGGTGCAGCTACTTCTTCCTGTACGACCGCTCGAAGGTTCAGGGGGAAGGAGATCTGACCAGGGCCGGGATTTGCTACTTCTACCCTGAAGATGTAACGTCCTTCAATTAGTAGATAAATATAAAATTCTCATTCCATTTGCTCATTAAAGGGAAAAAAGCCACTGATTACTTCTTTAGTTCAGAAATGGAGCTCTTAGGCACTAACACTAGAAGTCACTAGAGATGTCACTAACACTAGAAGTCACTAGAGATGTCACTAACACTAGAAGTCACTAGAGATGTCACTAAC
>JBBKCR010096424.1:0-24265 GCA_037577295.1 Ladigesia roloffi | reverse complement strand
CTGCGTTCATTCTGAAATCATCTTTAATAATATTCACACATCATGTACGTTATTTTCACAATTTCCCAGCATTAATTGTGGGGAGGCTTAGCCTCTCCAAGCCTCCATTACGCACCACCCATGGCAGTAATTGAATGAAAATGTAATGTTCTGAGATACATTTGTAAGGGACATTATTTTCTAATTCTTTTTTACTGAATTCAGTGCAGGATATTGAAGTTATTAGTTATACATATACAGCCAACACTATGTATGTCTGTGTGTAGAAGACCAAGAAAGGAGCTTTAGGCAATGTAGCATAAAGCGACATTTTCATTGGCAGATATTTCAGGGATCTTTGTGCATTTTAAACATCAAAATTGATCATGAATCTGTTTTTTGTTACACAAACTGCTCAGTCTTTCACACAGTCCTCATATATTAGATTGTTTCTTCCCAAAGCTACTTATTTGTTCATTTTAAGTCTGGTCCCATGGGAATCCCATAAAATCTCACCTGTTTTAGGTATGGTTTAGGTATATTTAGGTAACTGGCCTGCCTCCCCTACTGACATGTATTTTCTTTGCTCAGAATTTAACATTGCCTTTGCTGTTTTACGGAATATCCTTCGTATCTCCACTGCCCTTTCAACACTGTTAATATTTTCCACCACTAACATTGTGTCAGGGAGTGTGGTGGGTGTACACAGTACAGTTATTCGCCTGTAGCTTATTTTACATCAGTGAAACGGGGATTTACATTTTACCCCACTCCTCCATAGTTGATCACTAACACACGTTTAGTGTCCGACCTTTTTATTTTGCTGTGAGGCTGATGTAGCTAACAAGTAATGGAATCTTTATTTTTTTCAAAAGTTTTTATTGAGTTTCATAAATAAAAATACAATGATGTAGCAGGAAATTCAGAAAACTTTCTCACCTTATGCAGAATATATATTGTTATTCATTCCTTTACAATTTCTTCTCCATTAAAGAATTTTAGATAGAAAGCTTTTCCAGGCATTTACAGTGTCCAGTTGAGCTCTGTTCAGTCTTGCAGTTGTGAGTTCTACATTAAAAATGTCAGTAAAATAAAAAGATTCTTCCCAGGAGTAAACCAGTGTTGTGTTGACATTTGATGTGTCATTAAGAAGACAGAGGGCTGGGTTTGATACGTAAGAAATCTCTAGTAAATAAAAAAAACATGCGTTTACCTCAGGCCAAAGTTTGGACACAATTGGACAAGTACTGAAATGTTTCTTAATCTTTCTAATACTAACTACAGATTAATCATCCCAATCCTGACTCACAAGGCCATGCCCATATCAAACTGACTAGCTCATATGGTTTCTTACACTGTATGACATATTTTTTATATACAATTTAAAAACAGTTTATTATACATGCCCAGAAACCACATAACCAAGTCTATATCAGATGTGGTCTGAAGCAAACAGGTGATTATTTAGACTTGCAGTTTACACAATGATGACTGATTTGTTTAAGCCTTGGGCAAAAAAATTAAACTGGATGCTAAATGTGTCTTGACTGATGGAGTACATTTGGTAAAATGTAAATGTTTAAATTTAAGCCACTGTTATGATGCGCTGAGTGGCTGGTTAAGTGTAATTGTATCTGTAGGTGCTGGTGAAGCAGAGGGAGAACCACAGGCAGAGTATGGCCATTGTGCAGATCTCAGAGAAGGACACACAGCTTCAGCAGGCCTTGGAGCAGGTGGCTCAAATCAGCAAAGCTCTAGAGGAGATACGACTCCATCATCAACAACAGGTGTGTAAATGTGTATGTGTGTATATGCAATGGGTGTAAGTAAAGGTTATAATGACAGTATATGTTCTTTCTTAATTGGCACTAAGTGAAATATTGCTCTCTATTTATTGCTAATTCGTTGCTTGACACTCTTACCACCGAACTTCCTTGACCAATCATCAGTTTTGTGGTTCTCTCCTGTAGAGGAGTCAGTCTCAGTCAGCTATGGAGGAGTTTAATACCCTCGCAGAGCTGCAGTTGGTCAGAGTCCAGTTTGAGACCAGTGAGAAAGAACTGGTAAAGATGGAGAGCCAGCTGAGAGACTCCCAAAGGACTGTTGTAGCGTTGCAGGAGGAAGGTGAATATATTTAAAATGTTGTTTTTACTGACACTATCATTTCAAAACCACATGTTCTGAGTTTATTACACCATGAACATTTTAGGTGCCCCTTATATTTTCTAAATATCTAATCATGACTGAAATACACTCATGTAATTCATATCATAATTCGCTTCCAAATAGCCAGAATTTCTGGCAGATCTCCAGATTTTTAGGGCCCCTCGAAGCTTTTAACTTTTTTTTTTTGACAATATATGACGTCTGGAATTAGAAGGTGAGCAAAATATATACAGAAATGAGGGGTGGCCCAAAACATTTGCACAGTACTGTACCTGGACTACTTAAAAGCCATAGTGTGGTAGTGGTCAATTTAAATGACATTTTTTGTTTATTATTGCTGTAAAAAATATGATTAATTACCATAATATACCGTCAGTGAGTTACTGGCTATTTTCAGTACACATGGTGTATCATACAACTGCCATACTTTACTTTATTTCTAAATGCCACTAATCATCGTTTATACTATTATTTTTCCCCCTACAAAAAATCAATCTACCTTCTGCTTGAAGGTTAATGGCTGTTTATCAGTCAGCTCATTAAGTGAATATCTCACTTTGGCCGTTACTGCCTTTACTTTAAGAGACCCCAATCTTTAAGAGAACAGCAGGAAAAACAACCTGAAATTGATTTATTTGAACATTACAGGATGTTCTAGTAGCTGAAACGGAATACACTATCATTATTGGAGTATGAACATGTATTCGTTTGGGTAGATTAACACGTAAAAACAACATTAATGTAATGGACGTTATGATTTACTTGTGATATACTTGCTTCTCCATCAGTTAAAAAGCTTCAGGATGGACAGAAAGAGGCTCCTCCACAGGAATCTCACCAATCAAAACGGGGCAGTGCCACTCTGCCTCCTCCTCCTCCTCCTCCTCCTCCTCCACCTCCACCACCGCCTCCCCCTCCTGTCCTCTCTTCAACTCCTGCTGAGTATGATCAATCTACTGATTATCAGCTTTATTATCATACGCATAAATATAATCACAATGAAATAATCTATCCATGTAATAGATGACTGAGATAATTCATTCATATGTATCTCTCTAGCCCACTGGACGCTTTGAGAAACAGAAAGAAAGAAAACACTACAACTGGTCCTAAGAGTGAGAGCATCTAAACATCATTATAAATTATTATACAACAGTGATACACTTTTGACTCATTTTTCACTTGCCTGTCCTTTTGCCGTCGCAGAACCTGCTGTGTCAGTGGATGTGAAATCCAGGGCAGTGGATGAAATGATGGAGAGAATTAAAAAGGGCATTATTCTGAAACCCGCCCAGAAGACCCCACAGGTGAACATCTTAAATCCCCATTTCAATATACGCTATATAGACAAATAGCTGATGCCTGACTGTGGCACCAGCAAGAATTTTCAAGACACCAGCTTTATTAGCTGGATTCATATTCATATTCATATTAAACAATTTCCTCTGGGATAAATAAAGTTTTCTGATTCTGATTCTGATGAAGTGTAGTATGGAGTTCTCCCCCCTTTACAACTATAATTATATATTCAGACTTTCCACAAGATTTTGGAGTTTCTGAGGGAATTTGTGTCCGTTCATTCTGTAGCATTTATGAGGTCAAACACTGATGTTGGGTGAGAAGACCTGGATCACAATCTCTTTTCACCCCAAAATTGTTGGATGTGACTGAGGTCAGGACTCTGTATGGACCAATCAAGTTTTTCCACACTGAACTCCTCCAGCCACGTCTATGAAGAGATGCTTTGTGCTCTGGGACACAGTCCTGCTGGAATAGAAAACATTCACAGAGTCCTGGCAGTTATTGGATTTAGCAATTCAGTAATTAAGAATTGCATCCCAATACTTTTGTCCATATAGCTGGATATATCTCGTTATTCATCAGAAACAGAATATCAGGTCTGGATTAATTAGCCTCTCCATCATCGCGTTCCTTGGTCTATGGCAGGAAGAGTGATTCCCAGTTTGTTGAATGAAGTATTTATCATTTTTCATCCTAAATCAATTTAATGTAATTCACCTTAAATGCGTTAAAGTTTTTGCATTATGATTGCTCAGGATAACATGAGGAGGATCAAATGTAATTTTCCTTCAATTTACAGGCTGGCTTGGAGGAAGACAGTGCATGGAAGGTTAGTGTTTGCTGATGTTGTTAATATGTGTCAAATCAAAGTCACCCACAGCTCCAAAGCTAGTAGAGTTAAAAGAACAATAATAAAAATAAGTGACCCTTTTAATTTTTAACTGTGGCTATTTTTCCCCCCAAAAATGTACAAGTAACCTAGATTATGAGCAGTGTGTACTAACTCGACAGTCATTACAAATCCTGACAGCTGTTGACAAAGCCTTGTAGCATCACTCAGGACCTAAAACAGACATTTCCTATCACAGGACCAAAGAAGTGAGAAGAGGAAATCGGCTGTGCTTGAGCTACAAGGAATGCTGGTAAACATTTATGGAAGCTGTGAACTGCAGTTAAACTCTTTAAATATTTTTTTATTAAAGTAAATTCTCCATTTGAGCTGTTTTTATTTTGAATTCAGTTCTTATAATGAACTTAAATAATACAATAATGTACCCATGAACAGCTTGATGCCCTCTCTGATACGTATTTGTGAAGAATCACCAATTCAGCCAAAACCTGCTGATTTAAGGTCAAGCTGTAATTAAGGCAGTGGACATACCAAGTATCAAGGCATTCTGACATTCAATAAACATGAGCCAAGAATGATATCATTTCTGAGAGGTACAATTTGACCAAAAATATGATCTGCTTTTCATGTTTGATTAAATAAAACCAGTTCACATCAGTATTAAACCTCAACTGAAACATCCATAATTTGAGAGGAGGGTTGCAGACATGATGTGAAAGGTGGATTTTCTTTCAGGATTCCATCAAAAGACCAGGGCACAGAAGGGTGATGTCCCGGAAGCGGATAAGTCGAAATGTCGGGGAAGCAGAGCTTCAGCTTGTCTTACAGAGACGGAGGCGGGCGATAGGGGACGAGAAAGGAGCTCCTCCAACCGCGGCACCAAAACCTCAGGGTAAAGTGTTTTACAGTATGAACCCGAGTAAAATTCCAGTACAGGCAAGTCCTGACTCTCACAAGCCAGTCAGGATGCCTTCTTCAGTAAAGTAATATTAGGTACATGCCTTGAGCCTTAATATGAGTCTCAAGAGTTAATTACATACACTACATGGACAAAAGAATCGGAACACCTGACCATTACACCAACAGGATTAAGTTCCATACACTTTAATATGGAGTTAGTCCTCCTATGCAGCTATAACAGCTTACACACTTCTTGAAAGGCTTTCCAGAAGATTTTCTGTGAGAATTTGTGCCTGTAAAGCATCTATGGGGTCGGGCACTGGTGTTGGACAAGAGAACTGGATATTATTGCCTGAAAACACAATACACATCCGCATTTCTAATTAAATTTTTGGGAATATGTTTAGATTTCTTCCCTAGACTAGCATTCCTTTTAGGTCATTTCTCTGTGCATCAACAGTCTGGTCCTATAGACTCCTGTTTAGGCTAGACTGCAGAAAAGTCTCATTGTTTATAAAACATAGTGCACTGCAAAAAATCCGGATCTAACCAAGACTTGCAATTTTATTTTGAGCTTAAAAGTCTCTTTATCTTATTTTGAGAATAACATACTGTTTAAAAACAGATTGTTTTAAGATCTTTCCTTCCTATTTCAAGAAATCTCAGACTAGAAACAAGTCAGATTATCTGTCCGTGCAGGAAGATATTAACACTTGATCAGATTTTTTTTTAAATAGGAAAATTGAAATCTTAAAACAATCGATATTCATACAAATCTGCACTTAATCGTATATTGTTAAAACAAGATTAAGAAGAGACTGGATTAATGCAAGTCTTGATAAGTCTTTAAGATATTTTAGTTTTCCTATTTAAAAAATAAATCTTATCAAGTGTAAATATCTTACTGCACGGACAGATAATCTGACTTGTTTCTAGTCTGAGATTTCTCGAAATAGGAAGGAAAGATCTTAAAACAACCTAAATAATCTTATACATCTGCTATTATGCAGTAAGTTATTCTCAAAACAAGATAGAGACTTTTACGCTCAAATTAAGATTGCTAGTCTTGGTTAGATCAGGATTTTTTTTTTTGCAGTGTGCACAATGGAATCGTCAGACAAGGCCATTTTGTCATGTCATCAGAAGATGGAGTGGTGTTTGGTATCTAAAATATGGCCGTGAGTGGAATATTAGGCTCTATTTTGTGAACGACCTGTTCATGTGTTTGTAATGAAATGCTATCCTACGAGATAAAAACTTCTCACTTAAAGCAGGTTCATTTCAGCCTACAGTCTATCTTGAACTATGAGCGACGCTACACCCTAAATATACACGGGTAGAGCTGAGTGAAAGCCTGAGCCTCCACCCGTGAACTACCTCTAAAGAGGAGACAAGACAACCAGGGCTCCATTCTGGGGGTTTTATTGAAAATAAACAAAAACCAAACACAAACCTGGCTCCATGGCCGACAGGGAAAACCAACTACAGGACAGGACACAAAAGGGATGAGGTGAGGGTGAGGCAATGCACAGATAAAATGTGAGTGAAACAAACCAACTTAAATACAGGAGCTAATGGGACTTAAACAAGGGGCAGGTGAAACTAATACAAAGACAAGACCTAACAGACGTGCTCTCAAACCATGTGACCTAAAGGAAACGTCAAAATAAAAGTCCCACAAATAAACCAGAAATACAGAAAGTGAAAACCCAAACAAACAGTGTACAAACCCAAAAACATTACAGCTAGACTGAAGGCTGCTTTTCTCGGCTGTATTAAAGGGATCTGATTGATTGCACCAGCCTTTGATGACGTAGATTTAAAATAATTGAAAGTTCTAGTGCATTTTTAGCCTGTGGTGTATTCCTCAGTGAGATGTTGTATTCGGAAGAGGGTCAGAGATGGCTGAGCATTTTCTCTTATTAATAAATAAGAGTGGTGGGAAATGAAAATGAATGATTATTTTATTGGATAATATTATTAACATTAATATGATTTTTCACTGATAAGTAATGTTTAAAGGCAGCAAAACACACTCACAATTTACTCTACTGCCCACTCACTCAAGGTGTAATCAATCAGACAAGATATGTTTGTATTCCAATCAGTTTTTCTGTAGCCTCTGCTGTCATGCATTATATTTGTTTAATAATAATATTTGTCTTCAATTTTTTTTAATATTACCATTATTCTACCACACTCAGTTTAAATCACCAATAAGTCATTAGGATGTCAGAGCAGGGAAAACAACGACACTGGGAGTGTCATTGGAGGTAAAATCATGGGTTAATTCAATATTAATTTAGTGTTCTCTTAATTAATTATTGTTCAATTAATATTACATGACACCATGATGTAAAATTCATTTAATAATAATGAATGAAGTGTTCTTATAGAGCTGTACTGCTGAAAGCTTACATTCAATCAATACCACACTGTTTATAAGAAGTAGAATGTTCTAGGATTTAATGTATTTAGGAGATTTATGATTTATGATTTGATTTGAACGTATTTTTGTCATTTATGATTACTTGCATTTGATGACAAGTTGTTTGTTCAGGCTTGTTTTTTCTTTTTCTTTAAGAAGAAACTTGCTCTTTTGCTATGTCTTATTTTATGGCAACGAAAAAGTGAATTCTTTATTGAATCAGTCGATCCAGAATGTGAAATGACAGTCAGTTCAGACCTTCAGACAGGTTTAAATGAACCCATTAACCGAGGTACTGCAGTAACATGACTGGGGTAAGTTTGCTTTTTTTCTAATTAGCTATTTAGCACAACTGGTTTATAGCGTCCACTGTTCTTCCTTTCTCCTAGACCCGCCTCCTGCAGCCCCAGACTCCAACTCCTCTCCCTGGCAAGCAGAAAGTGGCGGCACCCCTGTTATCCGAAGGCTGAAGAATAACCCAGAGAGGAAGAGCGCACGCCTCAGAGCGTCAGAATGCATCATCTGGGAGGACAACTGAAGAAGGAAGAGCATTTGGTGTGAAAGCCGTTCTTTTGTTTGAAGCAGGCACCTTAAAACACACACCACAGAATAAGTAATACAAAAGCAAGGTTTCAAGGAATACATCGAGGGTAACTGCAGTTACCCTCGATGTAACTGCAGTTGAAAGTGAAAAATATGGCTTTCCACTGCGGGAGCCTCCTAAAGTGAAAGTAAAAGGAAAATCTATATTTTGGTCTCCTGTCAGTCGCACATTTTCAACAAATTGTGACTTCAAGGCGACGGTCCTGCTGACAGATTTTTATTTCAAGGTTAAGTGCAGATATTCAGTCTGCTTCTGCAGCCATCGCTGTATTGAAAGAATCTTTCCAAGGACCTCAAGAACATTTAGAACTGTTCAGGAGGAGCTAAAACACTCTGTCTTCTTCACCTTCCAATTTCCTGCTCTCAGCCTCTCCTGATAGATTCCTCTGCTTATCAGAAATGGGTTCTTGTTATAAGGGTTTTATTCCGAGACTTGAGGGAGCTGTGTGTGTGTGTGCGTTTGTGTTTGTGTGTGTACATGTGCGTGTGTGTGCATGTGTGCCTGTCTGTGTGTGCATGCCTGCACATAAAAGCCTTTAGGTGGGTTCATTCGTCCATCAAGAAGCATCTGAGACGAGGAGAGGTGCTTTTTGTCCTCACACCTCCACGACCCCGTTCTTTGATAAAAGCATTGTAAATGGAGGGGAATTATTTGCATGGTGGCGGCTCTCTGCCTGCTATACCGATTCTTTACCCCTTGCAGAGAGCCCTTTACCTAGCAAACATTATAAAGAATTTATGTTTCACGCCAGGAGTTGTAAGGTGTATGATTTCTGTGTCTTTGTGTGTGATGTCAGTGGGTGGTTGAGAGGGATTAGATGGTAAAGGATGCATATATTACAGAAAACAGGGATGGAACAGAAATGTTCTTTCTTTATTGCAGTCTCTTACTGGACTTTCTATTAAAAATGATGAATTTTCTGTTTAAATTACTTTTTATGTGTTGAAAAAAAAGCCTTGTGTTTGCATAAAGCACGATATAAAACAAATATGACCAAAAGTGTCCAGACACCAGAGGAGGAAACAAGTCACCGAGTTGTAAGCAACAAGTACGCTATATGGACAAATGTATTTGGATGCCTGACCATTACACCAACAGGGACTTAATATAATGGCATTATATTCAAATACAGAGAAGTTCTTCCATGCTGAACTCATCCAGCCATGTCTTTGTGGAGCTTGCTTTGTGCACTGGAGCACAGTCATGCTGGAATATCTTCCCAAACTGGTATGGACCAAATGTTTATATTGTCCAAAATGGTTTAGAAGCATTAGGATTGTCCTCACTGAAAGTATGGGCACCCTGAAAAACAGGTCCAAATACTTTTGTTCATATAGTGTAAGTCTAGACACCACGGTCCTGAAGTGAAAACCCAAATCAGTTCAGACAGTTTTAACTCCATGTGCTGTGCATAGCATATAGTGCAGGAGGCCTAATGTTTCTTGTAAAATTCATAATAAATTTAATGATTATCTATTTAAATTCACTGTAGGCACCATCAGACCATTATAGGCGACGCCAGATATATTGTGAAAATTCAGATAACATACGTGGCCCCTATGTAGTTACACTTGAACATACCAGCTCAGAACACAATGTGAACAATGTGAAATTCTTCTCTGCATTTAACCCATGAAGCATTGGGCAGCCAGGGACAGAACTTGGTTAGATGGCAGCTGCTGTGCATCAGTTACTAATAAAAAAGCTCCTCGAAACTTTATCTTTTTTAAAGTCTTTCATTTGGGCAGGAAAGTTGGGGATGTAAGTGCGTTATATAGAGATAAATTTCAGTGCAAGCAGTTCTCATTGGGTGAAAATCTGTGTATTGTTACAAAGTGCTCACTGAGAATTCTGCTTATAATCATCTATTCTGCTTTTAATCATTTTCTGAAATGCCGACATAGATTTTTTAAACTGATTTAATATAGCGGGAGATTTTAATATCCACACTGACTTTCTGAATGACAGCACCGCTAAAGAAACTGCTTCCATATTGCTTCCACAATATCAGGTCACCCACTGGACTTGGTAATCAGTGTTGTCTCGGTGAACATTTTACAATATTCTATCGGATCATCATCGTGTTTTCTTTGATGCATTAATTTCTCCCATCATCCAAACTGGCTCTATGACTATCAAAAAGATTTACATTAAAGAAAATACCAGGGCTGTCTTTATGGAAGCCCTAAATGACTCCAGCCACATGAGCTTATTCTGTAGATGAATGTCTTAATCATTTTACTCTAAAAGTCTCAGGGTCCTTGATGCTATTGTACAGAAAGTACTGTGGAGAAATTTCTCAGTGTTAACAATTCAGACGAGAGAAAGCAGGAGAGTAGAATGCCTTTGGAGGCAAACTAAACTTCAAGATGACTTTGACATTTTCAAAGAGAGACTCCTTAGATATAACCTTGAGCTGGGTAGAGCAAGATGGGCATATTTCTCTTAAATCGCTAACAGGAAAACCAAGAACACTCGTATTCTTTGCCACAGCAGGGAAGCGAACGATTCCCCAGGAGCAGTTTCACCTCGAGTTCCTTACAATTTTAAAATGCATCAAAATTGAGTGCAAAAGTGAAAATATTCGACAGAACTTTGAGTCTACTCACTTAAGTAACATGTCTACCCATAGAAATAACTTGCCTATCATGTCCAACTTTGATCCTGAAGATGTTAGAACGTTTGAAGAACAGTGCTAATCGTAAACCATCTACACACTCCCTGGGCATTCTACCTGCAAGCCTATGTAAAAGTAATTTTAGCAGCTTAGCGCGAGATCTGTTGCTCACTGAAATCATCACTACTGAAAACTCCAGTAGTTTAGCAGTTATAGGCCAGTCTCTAATCTTCCCCAAGATTATAGAGAATATAATTTGTAAACAGATCAGTAACTATCTAGACAAATTTTGTTGTTTAATAACTCAATCAGGTTTCCAAAGCAAATAGTATTAAAAAAACAGACAAAGTGGGATAGCTACAGAAATGTCATGTGCATTTCTTAGCAGTCTCTTTATGAGGTCAGACCCTGTTCAGAACACTGATGTTTTGTGCAGGCTCTGATTTCAGGAATCTAATGGCTTGTGGGATTAAACGTTTGTGATGTGTGGTAGTGCTGGTACAGATACTCCTACAGGCAGGACTTGAGGTACAAAGGTCTCGATATAAAACGTTTCAGGCTTACAATCCCAACTGATCCAGAACTGATTTCAAAGCATTAGTCATTGTGGATATGTCACTCAATGGTTTGGCCCCTAAACACATCTCTAAAATGTTTGATGTTTATATTTATGGTATATATTTAACAGTCTCTTAGTTCTTTTGGAGCTGCTCAGGTAGTGTTGAAACTAAACACGCTTAATTTGTATTTATGCGGTCCAACCAAATGCCATCAGTATCAGATCTGCTTCAACTGTAGTTTAAATATGTGCTAAAACTGCACTGTTCTCCCATGCCTCCTTTTAAATATATGCCCTAATGCACTTTTAGTCTTCTTTTATCAATTGTTTGTGGTCATTTGTTTCTTTATATTTTTTAAACGTATATTCTTGTAAAGCATATTAAATGACGATTTATATGATAAGATGCAATTTAAATAAACTTGAATTGGCTACATAAGCAATAAAAAGCTGGGGCTTATTGATCCTCTTTTGTTTTGAATTGCTTAAGGTATACTTTTGTTAGTCCTTTAAAATAAAAGGAGGAATTCATAACTATGGTTACTAACAAAATGGATCCATCATCATCTTCAGCATTAATGATCATCATCATTTTCATAATCATCACCATCATCATCATCACCCATCATCATCATCATCATCATCATCACCATCATCATCATCATCATCATCACAGTCATCATCATCATAATCATCATCATCATCATCCATCACCATCATCATCACATTACCACCGTCATCATCATTATCATCATCATCATCATCATCATCATCATCATTTGGTACATGGCTTGTGGTGTGTTCACACATAACTGATTTTATTTTTATATGAATAAAATATAAATGAATTATTAGTATTGTAATTGTATTGCAATCAGTAAGCTGTGGGTTCGAATCCCTGCACTGGTTGTATCATCACTAAGTGCCATTGAGCAAAGTACTGTCCCCACACACTACTTTATAGGTAAATAACCCTTCGATGGTGGTAGTCTTCTGCTTCACTTGGAGAATGGGTTAAATTCAAGGAATAATTTCACATTGCTCAATATGTATGATGTGTTCCTTGACTATAAGTGGCCACTTTACCTTACTTTATTTACTTTTGTTAAAATCATCCTAAATCCTTTAGGTCTGCTGTTTCACTCCCGTCCAGTGGCGGCGCTGTGGTTTTATAGGCACTCTCTGATCTTTACGTCTAAGGAAGCTCCACCTGAACTTTGTCCATACAGCTAACGACAGACTTGGCTGTTCTTGTTTACATTCTGTGTATTTATTTAGAGCTTTTTGCAATTTAAAAACATGTGGTTTATTTATTTGCTCAGCTGGTTGTCGTTGGTGATACAGATATCCTTTGTTACCCTCGCTATTGGTGAGTTCTGTTTTTGTTTTGGTTAGCTTTTCCTCTCTTACTAAGCTTTCTGCAGATTTTTCTCCCTAAAATGAACAACGTTCGCTCCCTGTCAGTCTGGTTCAAACCCCGTCTACATTTTCTATCGTTATGTAGTCAGTTAAACATCTAAAGATGTGTATAAACACAGGTAGTTTGGCATAAATTGCTCTGTTTCTCCTCATGGTCTCCTTAGCTACTGTGCTAGCTAGCCTTCACTGCTCTCAACTTCTCTGGTCAGATATTGCTTTAAAAATGATATTTTGACGCACATGTACGTTTTTACGTTTGTGGTAGACACACTCAGCTTTGTCACAGTTGCAATATTGACATTTAACAGGTCAGGAAACAGGAAAACCTCTTACTCTCTGTGTATAAACACCACCAGCGTAATATTTTGGAGTATAAACTGCATTTAAATATCTTCTTTTAATACGCACCAAGCCCATGTTTTCCAGGATAAAAGCCTATTAGTTTTGGATAAAGGAAAAGGTGCTCCGCTGTATTGATCTCAGTTTAGTTCCAGCAGAATTATGGTTGAAAATCTGAGATTTCCTATTTAGTAGCAGTAGTATCGACATATTTATATATACATTTTGATTCAGGAGTAATGTGTGTGTATATATGTATGTGTGTATATAAGTTAAACTTCATGTTACTGCTGTTATCAGAGGATCGATGGCTTTAGTTGCTAATTAAAGATGCAGATTTAACTCTGCCCTCTGTGATCATTGTGTGACTCTTACGCAATTAGGCATTTCCAGCTCATGAAACAGACACTGATTTACCCAGCTGGCTTTTACTTGTGTGTTTTGTAATTATATTCTGTTAAAGGAAACAGAGGTGTTCTAGCCAAGGGTTTTCATTGAGACCTGTCAGTAGTGCTGTATTTCCCATGCATGATGACAAGTGGAATGGTGTTAGGTGGCAGAGCTGTAAATACAGGCGTGTTCTGTCCACGTCGGCAGATATGTCAGTCATGTAAGGAGCTCACTGCCTCCACATTTGTTCCACAGTCTTACCTACTGGAGCTCCACCCATTGGCAAGAATTGGCCAGTGCCGCTGCTGCCTTTGCTTTGTGGTCGTAGTGTAAGAAGACCCGGATTCAGTCTATTAGTGATCATTAGTGTGGCTGGCAGCGTGTAGAACATCAAGGATATTTGTGTACATGCATAATACACTCACCATGTACACACACATTAATTATATACAGTACTTTGCAAAAGTCTTAGACCCCTGATAAAATTATACTTAAATCTTGCTAACCACTCAATGATATTGTTAGGTTAGTGTTAAAACATGAATATTACACTAAATACACTTAACACTATTGCAGTGAAAATTGGTTTTATTTGTGGTAATATGTTCTAACCATTTCCAGACCTCTTTCCTCATGGAAGTCCAATATTCATTTTAGCTAAAATCAAATACCTGGTTTGGCTGGTTCTACTTCATTAGATTAAATTAGGTGATGCTGCTTATGGAAATTTATATATTCACAAAGTGACTGGAGCCAATGAGCAGAAATCTGAAACCAGCTTTTAACCAGCTCACAAAATCTTGATACTTTTTTACTGCTTTTTTGTTCGTTTGAGTTTACTTCTAATATTCACTTGTGTTTTTGCTGCCATGAAGAAACCCACTGCTGATATAAACTGATTTAAACAGTTTACTTAGGTGCCTAAGACTTTTGCACAGTACTGTGTGTGTATGTATATGTATGTGTGTTTCTATACACATTGAATATATTGTGCATGGAAACAGATATCCCTGATGTTCTGCATTTTTTTTAGGCTTATATATATCTGTTACACACAAACTTATATTTATATAACATTTGTATAGTGTATATTTTTAACTTGGTTCTGCAGCAATTTTGTCTGTCTATTTTAATTTGTAGCAAATTTACAAAGTCAAAGTAAAATTGATATACACAAATACAGTGAGACGAGAAGGTGTGGCTCCAGAATTTCAGCTGTTGAAGTTTCCATCTATTTGTCCTGAACTAAAAGACACCTGAATGAAACCAGTAGGAGGACGAGGGGGCGTAGGGGACAAAGCCCAGACGTCGCTGTTTTGTCCTGGCAATGCAAAAAATGTTAACTTATCAAGAAAAGTATTCTTTACTAATTTTGTGACAACATAAATTTGGGCTACATTTCAATATAAAAAAATAACTATACATTTGATGGTACTTTCCAGAGGACACAAAGAAAGGTCCTCTTGGGATACTGAGAGGTGGGAAGTTTGAAAGTAGCCAATCCAAAAATGCTATTAATTTTTCTTTGCTGCTGATTGGCTGCTGCCCTTAGATGCAGCTGCAGTCCAGAATTTCCCCCGTGGAGTATCTCGAGCGTTCTTGTGTTTTTCATTTTGTTCTTCAAAAATCTCAGTACGTTTATTAGTAAAATTTTATTTAATGTATTTTCCTGCTTATACCAAATATTATGACCGCACATACCAAAGAAAATGCACGTGCATGAATTAAAATACATTCTAGCACTGCGGGAGGGAGCAGTTTTAGTGTAATATGTGCAGCGCGAAAACAGGTTTACTAGTACATTTTCTTTAAGGGCAATGTATTAAACTGAGTTTAAAATCTAAGTGTTTCGGGAGCATATCTAAGGTTTCCGCCACAAAAATAAGCATTTTTAGGCATTTTTTAACATATCGCAACGTCACAGTTTTTTTTTTTTTTTACAATTTTGTACAAATTATATGTAATTGTGTGTCCTAGTAGGGTGAAAAAAGAGGCTTTTAAATGAGTGCTCTAATTTAAGATTCTGCACCACATAGAATATTTTTAACTTTAGAGTGGATAGCAGCTAGTTATATTTACACTTTTGTAACCATGTAATATTTTTAATATTTTTTTTTACAGATTGCGTTACCATATGCTTAAGTTTCTGATCATAGGAATCAGCTTTTTTAGCAAATTAAATTGCTAAGTCATTGGCATTGTGTTCCTAATACACAATTTTGTCTTCATACCTCTCACTATTAAGCATTCAGTTTATGTTATTTATATTTAAACACAGGCCTAGCAAACTTCTCCTCTTATTCTGATATACTAAAAAGTTTTCGCCACAGCACTATAGGAAACTTTTGACCTTTTTCACCTGTATACAAATTGTGTTTTGGTAGCTGCGTTTGCTTCTGTGTGAATCATTATTTAATTGAAGTAGCAATATTTTTACTTGAGAATGCTTTTAAGCTACTTTACCCACCTCTGTTGACAAGCTACAGAGTCCAATATCTGAAAAGTTCAGCAGGATGTCTAAATGTCAGGCCTTGTTATACATTTTTGAATGAACTAGATTGTGGTTCAAAAGTTCAGGATCATGCTTGCCTCCCTCCAAAATAAAAACCTCCTCTCAGTGGTGCGCGCAGTGGGGCGTGGCTTCGCGTGATGACCAGCAGCGCTGCCTGCGCGCAAAGGCACAGCTTGCTGTCAGACCGGCTTTGGATGTAAATCTCTTCATTTTATTTATTTATTTTTCCTACCGTTGCCTGAAGAAGCCTTTGGGAGATTAAATAATCTAATGGCTATATGTGTTTATGTGCACCATCTTTATTTATTAATCCCTTCTTGCTACAAGACGTAATATTCTCCACTGTTTTGTGTGTCCCTGCTCTAGTGGCATATCCATATAATTAATAACTATATAACAATCTGTGGTGTTACAAAAGAGAGATTATGAAGCTTCCCTGTAGTCCACAGCTCTGGGACGCTTCCGTAGGGAGTGTGAACCGTGATGTGTTTTGATTGTTCTTTGTTTTTTGGGGGTTTTTTTGTAGTCTATCGGTAACATGTTGTTTTTCCCCGTTCAGCTGCAGGTCTGTATTACTTGGCAGAGTTGATAGAGGAGTACACAGTCGCCACCAGTAGAATAATAAAATACATGATACTAGTGAGTATGTCTTCAGAGCTTATGCATGCTTCTGGTTTGTAAATATATATGCAATTATTTGTAAGTCACTTATTATTTATCGATGTACACTATATTGACAAAAGTATTGGGACATATGAGCATTAAACTAACAGGGCCTTTTTTTTTAATTAACATTGCATTAAAAAAAATTGACTTTAACATGGTTCCCCTTTTCAGCTATAACAGCTTACACTCTTCTTGGAAGCCTTTCCACAAGACTGTTTGTGGAAATTTGTGTCCATTCATTCTGTAAAGCATTTATGAGGTTCAGACACTGATGTTGGATGAGAAGGCCTGGCTCTCCTTCTCCATTCCGGCTCACAGAAAATGTGCTGGATGGGGTTGAGGGCAGGACTCTTTGTCGGCCAATCAAGTTCATCACTGGGACACCGTGATGTCTAAAATGTCTTTTTAAAATTGTCCTCCCTGAAAGTAGTAGTTCTAGTGCAAAGCAAGAAAAACAATTGTGTCCCAATACTTTTGTCCATAAATTGTATGATGTGTTCTGCTGCCTTTCCTCATTTCGATTTTTTTTTGTCCATGAACCATCATCCCTCCTTCAGTTTTCCACAGGTGTGTTGGCGGGGTTGTACCTGTTTGAGGGCTTTCCTACTCTGATGGTTGGAATTGGCCTCTTCACTAACCTGGTTTACTTTGGCCTGCTGCAAACCTTCCCCTACATCATGCTCAGCTCGCCAAACTTTATCCTTTCCTGTAGTAAGTACCTAACAAAGGCAGATGGTATTGCTCATGTTTCAAAAGAGTTAGGCTCTCACCTTACAATTTTTGTGACGATTCGAATATTATATATTTATTTAATTTTAAAGTTCCCTGTTTTTCAAATTTAAAAGGTACTTTTAAAATGTAAAAGATTTGCTTTATCATAACATTTTATTTTAATAACAGGACACTATTAACAATTAAATGGTTATGTACAATATGACATATTTATTCCCACATTTTTTCCTCAGTACTGGTGGTAATAAATCACTACATGGCCTTCCAGTACTTTGCAGAGGAATACTATGCTTTCTCAGAGGTGGGTGATTTACTGACTAGCAGTACATTTCTTTAATTACCAATTACCAGTAAAAACTAAATAAGGATTTGTAATTTATAAATCAACAATAAATGTAAGACTGATGAAATAAAGTAAGCTGTCATTGTTGCTAAAGAGGGGATATTGAATTTTAATGTTGATTATTCTCAACTTATTTTCATGTTCTCAGGTCCTGGCATACTTCACAATTTGCCTGTGGGTGATACCCTTCTCCTTCTTTGTATCCCTCTCTGCTGGGGAAAATGTTCTCCCATCCACCATGCAGCAAGGAGGTCAGTGAACACAAGCCACAAAAATTAGGCTTCTTGAAAAAAAACAGTAAACTGTTCTGTATATCCGTTATGTTTATGATTATCGTTTCACGATCATATCCTGGATTGAGGATTCGCAGAATGTCCTCATTGCAGCTTGACGTTGTTGTTGTGACATTGCAGATATTTTTTTACTGACTTTTGGTTCATTTAGTTTTTACAGTAGTTTAAAAATATAGAAAATCGAGACTACATTAAATAAATAATCAAGAAATACATCCAAATCTTTCTAAAACACTTTTGTAACTTCAGTGAATAGGATCACGAATGTTTCTACAAGGCGTTTATAAGATTGGCTGTGTGATTGAAAATGTGAATGCTATAGAAATGATGGTTTAATCTCTACATTGAGTAGTAACTTGTTTTATTTTCTACTCAAAAATGGACAGTTTTATCACAGTTCCTGAAAATACTCACTACTTGCCTTCCAGAAGCCCTAATAAGATCCATGCCTGATAAGTTCTGTATATAATATTATGTAGGCTAAATATGAAGATGGTAAGGCAGATGTAGTGACAAGAAGCAGTTCTGTTGCAGCACATTTATTCGCCCAATAATTACCTGAAAATCTTCAAAATAATTTTCAAATTTATGAAGTGTAAAAAAAAACCCCGTTATTTTAACACATGGTTGTCCATCCAAAATATGCTAATTGAGGTGAATTAGTAAGGTCCACCTCCACCAAACGGCCCTGATTGCTTAAATACAGATTACTGTTACTTTAATCTTGAACTTAACCTGCAGGTTAGGCATTTAGCATATAGCCCAGCAATAAGTTATCCACTCTTGTGAGATGCAAAAAAATATGGCTACATCTAGATAGCCAAACATTATGTGTTGTTTAATGAGACTCCTATGTGAGCTTCAGTTGAAACAGAGTCCTGTTTAGCCCCTGCTCACTTATTGAAAAGGTTTAAAACAGATTGGCCTATGTAGCATCATGACACACTCCTAGGTCAGACTAGTTGAAAATTCTGTTCTAAGTAGTTTATCTTTGCTTCAGACTCTTGGCTGTTTGGATTGTCTCCATTACTTATTTGTTGTGTTCCAGATGACGTGGTCTCGAACTACTTCACAAAAGGGAAGAGGGGCAAACGCTCGGGGATCCTCCTGATCTTCTCTTTCCTGAAGGAAGCCGTTTTGCCCAGCCGACAGAAAATGTACTGATGTACCGCTGGGAGAGGCTGGAGGACTGATGGACAGTTCGGGGTGGGGTTGAGAAATAGCTATGGGCAGGGTTGCTCTGTCCGGCTGCCCTGGAGGACGCGTGTAAGGGATGAAGGGGAGGGGGGAGTCCTTCGGGAGCTGGCCCAGAAATGAACGAATTTAAGAAGCAATCACAGTGGAACACGACGCACACCATGCCATGGATGTTCGAGCCCTTCTACTTTAACTTCCATGTCTGTCTCTCAGTCTGACTGTTCAAACGAAGCGAGCACAGCCAACTAAAGCTCTGCTAGCAGCCCTACGTCTCGGGACAACCTGCAGCTCTGGTTTCCTGGCAGGGGTTAAGCCTGGTTATGGACTAAAGTTATGCCATCAGTGGGGTTTCTCCGTTTTTGTCTAGACCTAGGATTAATCGGTGTCTGAAAACCTGCTCCAGAAAGTCTTTAATTTCTAAAGGCTTGTATAATAGACATTCGTTGCTCTACCTTTAGTTGGATGATTGGTGGTGTAGGCTTCCTGGCATAAATTGATGAAAGCAGTTGCTGATAATTGTCATGTAATTGCTTTTGTGTGATCTGCACAACCCATGAATGGATGGATGGATATTGGGGGTATTGTTGACATTTTAATTGTTGTACCACAGTCAAGGCCATGCTTTGATCCTGCTTTTTTTTTATTTGTGTGGTGTAAAGTTTGTACATTTTTTTCTGATTAAGGCACAGATTTCAATGTAGAAGTAGCAAAGACGTGTATGAAACACCTCAGAGTAAGTGTACCAATAAGTTAAATTCACTCTCTGAGATGCTTGATACATGCGAGTACAGACATCGGTGGAGTTGCGGTCACTTTACTCACTCTTCGTAACGTAGGAGCCGGTTTGGGTGCTGCTCATTTTTAAAACTAAGATCAAACTGTCCTCAAAGCGTCCTCTTCAGACATTTTTTCCACACATGCAGCCAATGTGAAGAATTTCTAATAAATCAACACTTAATTGTTACCGTTTTCAAAGCCTGTATCCAGTTTCCATGGCGTAAGAATTTCCATTTTGTTTTTCCTCTCCTCCTGATGCTACACTCGTCCGTGATTGGTTGCCCTTTACATGAGGGGCACCTGGAGGTTATCGCTGGAAGTGTGAGGTTGCTGGGAGGTCAACACAATCTGCCTCACACTCTCGAGCACACACACTCACTTCAGCAAGCTCTCACCTGGGGAATAAGCCACTTAGGGGAGCGAAAGAGGATGTGCTGGTGAAAAGTCTACCGCGAGGCTGAGCTGAAGTCAGCGTTCGTGTCGTTCCCGAAGAAGGACAGGAGCACTGAGGAAGCTGCAGCAGGTCTAAGATCAGCGTGAATTGCCACATTTTATTCTGAGTTAGAGTGGAAGCAATGGATTATCGAGGGAAAACTGACAACAACGGGGGATGTTTCGTGTGCAGTGACCTAGGTCACCGTGGTCATGCCCCCGACAGCTAACCACACGTCACAGCTGTATCTCAAATGTAGTGTCCCCAACGGGGCAAAGACTGCTTTTGCTTTTTTGGCCTTTTTTCATAGTTCAGTGATGATCTGCAGAGAGGGCATGGTCTCAAATGTTCCTCTGTTTGCACTCAATAGGCAGGATTTTTCCGAGCTTTTAGCATGGCTTTAAACTATTACGCACACATTTTTAGATTCACCATTTATCCTGGCCTCAGAGATTACAGCATTTTATAAATGGCAGATATATATAAAGGCACTTGCTTTTCCTGGGGGCAATATTTTCGGTGTCCTAAAAATGTGTTGAGCCGTAGACCTAAAACATTTTAGGAGTAAATTGACGTCATAGAATCTCTATTGTTCAACTGAATTTGCACTGATGTTGCTGCACCCTCCCTCTGGAACGCCTTCCCACCCACATCAGGCAGTCGAAGACTCTGTCTTCCTTCAAAACCCGCCTCTTCCAACTTGCTTTCTCCAACTGATATTTCAAGTTACACATTTCACACTGACTAAAGTATAATGTCTGTTTTCTATCCGGTGTCCGTATGTTTCTCCCCTCATGTTTTCTTTGTCCACTCAAAATTGTACAAAAGTCTGGGTATTTTGAAAAGCACTTTATAAATTGAATACATTATATTATTATCAAAATATTGTAAAATCACAATTAATGATACATATAAACAACACCCTAAAGCAGATTAATGTCATGTGGTACTACAATTATGGTTTATATTTAGAATATTAAACCCATGAACCAGTATCATGAATCAAATCATACGCTAAATGTATCGCTACATCCCTTTAATTTTTACACTAAGGGCTTAACATGAATTAGAAGCTATTTTCTCAAGTTTCCCCACATTAAATCTTCTATGAATCTAACTACTCTAATCTATCCATGCTCCAACCAGAACTGTGTTCTTAAATGACTGGAGAAGGGACAAGCTTTCTAGAACACTGGCAGGAGTTTCATTTATGTAAACCCTTATGGGACTTGGCTACATTGTCTTGAGCAAGGTTCCATCCCCACACACTGCTCCACATTGCTGGCAGGCCTTTGCTTCATGTTGTGAATGGGTTAAATGCAGACAATTCTTTTCACACTGCTGTGGTGTGGTCATGTGTGACTATAAGGGACCACTTTACTTATGGATTTCCACCTATTATTGTCTTTCTGCTGCTCTAATGGATTGTAAATGAGAATTTGGACAACAGTTTATCTAACCTAAGCCAAGAGATGCCCGACAAGTATATATGTGTAGGCATATAGATAGATCAATCAATTAATTTGGAAGAATCAGTTAACAAATCTTTAAGCTGAAATAGTTGTAGAAGCAATGGGATCACACAGATAATATGTAGGCCTCTCCATGTTCAGGGTTGAGAGTTTAATAATGGCCTTGCTCCAATTCCTCTGCCAGGTGCATCGCCACTTCAGTCCAGGGTGAGGCTCCAGGTCTGGTGGTGCATCCTCGGCGTGGCAGATCCAGCACACTGTTACTCTGGAAGTCCAGTGGAGAAATGATACGGGACGGGAAGTCGGATGGAAACAGCCCCCTCTGGATGATGTCCAGCGACAGGGAAGGAACTGGCTGTGGCACGCGTTCCCACGACGCTGTGTAGTGAAGATGTCCATCCTTGAAACATCCCAACGTCACACTTTGATGGAGATCTGGTTCTGGGGGTGCTTCATCTGGGTTGATACTAATCCGCACCTCTTGTGTCCGGCTGACACTGATTGGAGGAGGGCTGGATGGGTTTGGGGAGATGTTCCATGCTTCTTTTTGTGCACTTAGGTGGCGTTTCTTTTCTCTCTTTGTTTTCGGAGGCTCGGTGGATAGGCAGCAGCTGTGGCTTAATGCACATGAACCCCTCAGAGGGGTCCAGAGCAGTGGAAGCCCCTTCTTCTCAGCCCACTCAGATACCTTTTGCTCATTAATAGCCTCTCTGGCCACCTGCAAACACAATTGGAATATGAGGATGTCCAGTGCTCTAATTGAATTCACCAGAAAGGTAGTTCCAGAGGTGCAAATAATGGTCCTGTGGGGCAATATTTTGTACATTTTGCCGGATTTTTGTGATTCTTTAGAGAATTATTTTATAGATGATAGGTATAATAAAGCTTAAATGCCATATAATGTAAAGGTTCCAGATCGATGTTATTTTCTTAGAATTATACTATTACTTACAGCTATAACTGTAAAAAAACATATAATAACCTTCTTCTTGCCCTCTACAACTCTGTGCATCCAGATCAAATTCTCTCTCAGATTCTTCAGGGCTTTTCGTCTCTCCATGTCTTTCTCCTTGTCCCTCTCCCACATAGCATTCTTCAGAAACCTGCAACACACACACACAATTGCACAATATCAAATATATTTAGTAGTACAAAAAAATAAGTACATAAACTTTGGATAACAAAGCGTATTTTCAGATATCTGTGAAACAACCATATGGAAGTGAGCCATTATTGACACGTTTTAAGCTTACATTTAATAAAACAAACGCGTGATTCAGTTTAATTGCTACCACACAGTGGAACACAGTCATAATGATTTGTTTTTGTGTGTGCATGTGTTGAATGGGTTCAATGAATCAGAAAAATCCATTAGAAAGAATCTGTGAAAGTCCCGTGGAGGGGGGAGAAGATGGGGAGAAAGGCTCTCACCAGTTTGATGATATTTTTTTGTTCAAAAATATCTGAGGAAACCTAAATGTATTAAAATGAACATTATTTATGGGCTAATCTTGCCTTTTACTGTAAACAGTATGATTTGGTCATAGTCCAGTGCCTGTACTTCCTCAGGTTTTTAAGCGAGAACAATCTGTTCATCCCATTCATGGCACCAGACAGCCATAATCTAATGTGGAATAACTGTATGCAGGTCTTCTCTTTCCGCTGACCTTGGTATATAAAAGAAGTCTAAGGTTTCAACATGATTGGTTACAGCAGCTAACTACAATTAGCTCGGCTAGCTAATGCATATGGCCAGTAAGGATTAAGCTGCCAGCCTAATCAAGCATGAGACTTAGTGAACATGGTATTTATAAAAATATTGAGCAGAATTATCTTCTACATGCTGATCCTGATTATAGGTCACTACCTCTCCATTTCCTTCTGTGTTCTGAGTCTTCCTCTCACACCTACTGTCTGCATGTCCTCCCTCATTATTTACATTTATGACATTTAGCAAACTCTTTCATCCAAAGTGACTTCCATTCCCTATCTACAGGGGGCAGTTTCCCTGGAGCAACTTCGGGTTAAGGGTCTTATGCTGGACCACAGTGGTGGAATGCTGATGGAAGGATTCAAACCCATGACCTCTTGGTCCAGAGGCAAGTATCCTACCCACTAGGCATCCACCACCCCAACCAGCCATAAACCACATACAAAAACCTCCTACAGGGCCTTCCCTTTTCTCCTCTTCACTGCAGCTCCATCCTTATCATCCTCCTCCCAACTCACTCAGTCTCTCCTCAGCATCCTCCTCCCAACACACTCAGTCTCTCCTCAGCATCCTCCT